>CAUYQV010141509.1:0-22790 GCA_963574575.1 Galagoides demidoff
GCCTGTGGTCCCAGCTACTTGGGAGGCGGAGGCAGGAGACTCGCTTGAGCCCAGGAGTTGGAGGTTGCTATGAGCTGTGATGCCATGGCACTCTACCCAGGGGGATAGCTTGAGGCTCCATCTCAAAACAAACAAACAAAAAAAAAAAATTTTAACAGTATTGTTTTAGTACTATATTGGTATAATTTTTGGCATCTTGTATATACAATGATATAGTTCAAGAGAGAAACATAGTAGATGTATTTTCAGTAAATAAACTTATTTTCAGATCTTTTTTTTTCACTAGAGGTATTTGCATTTGTTCCATAGCGGAGGTGAAGCGTGTAGGAGATACACTTTTGGGAATGGCTACACAATGTGTTCAAGTCAAGAATGTAATAAAAACATCTCCTCAAACTCTCTCAAACTTGTGCCTAAAGATAAATGTTAAACTCGGAGGGATCAATAATATTCTTGTACCTCATCAAAGGTAAGATAACCTAATGACTTTTGAAAATATTTATTATTTTTATATTTTCATTTGTCTAAATACAGCGATATCCAACTACTGTAAAGATCTGTATGAGAGACAACTTTAACGATACCTGCCATGGGGATATGGAGACATTTTTAGCAAAATATTAAAATAGTGTGGAATGACAAAGAGATTACCTTTGTGAAAATTCGCCTTTCTCCCCTAATTTTCATTTATTATGTCTAGCCAAAAAGTAGTACAGAGCTGAAGAATTTTCTCTTTTTTTTTTTTTTCTTGAGACAGAGTCTCACTCTGTCGCCTGGGTAGAGTGATATGCTGTCATAGCTCACAGCAACCCCAAACTCTTGGGTATAAGAGATCCTCTTGCCTCAGCCTCTTGAGTAGCTAGGACTCTAGGACTCACCACAACACCTGGCTAGATTTTTTTATTTTTAGTAGAGATGGGGTGTCACTCTTGCTCAGTATGGTCTCAATCTCTTGAGCTCAAGCAGGCCTCCTTCCTTGGCCTCCGAGACTGCTTAGGATTATAGGCATGAGCCACTGCACCTAGCCAAAGAATTTTCTCTTTATTTAATTAAAGTCATCTTCAGTCTGGTTTTATGAGGCCGCTGACTTACCTAGAATGTGAAGGAGGAAAGGGGTTGAGGGGGCATGTGTCTATTTAGTTAAGTAAGCCCCCACCCTGCATACACACAGATTCCTGCTATATTCATTGAGACAACATATTGCTATTAGATTGCCCTCTTTAGAGCTATAGTTCTTTGGAAGTGTGAGACCTCATGACCTAGAAACAGAAGTAGCCGATTATACAGGTCACTAGGGAAGACACTTTTGCAGAAAATGGAACAAGAGATTCCCTTTTAATAGTTGAAGCAGTTAGGGCTCAAAAAATCTAAGTGTCTTGACCAGTATGCAACACAAATAAGCATTTCAATAAAGATTGACTCTTGTGTGTTTGACACAAAAGTCCCCTGTTTATCCATCTACCTCTACTTCCTGTCTGTTAAATATCAGGTGAGATCCATTAATGAGGTGATTTTTATCAAGTCCAACAAATAAGGATAGTCCTTTGAATCTTAAGGGATTTAGTTTTAAGATCAAAGGAAATTTTAACTACTTTATAACTATCACAAATGTAGCCTTTTGATTGAATCCAAATTTTACATAACAAATTTTCATTAAAGGGGGTAAAACAGAGAAAGATAAAGCTTTTCTTGCCTCCTTTGGTACTTAAAAAAACAACAATCTTGAAATCAGAAGACCATAGGTTGCCCACCTCTGAATAGATGCTACTCAAATTTATACTTTTGGCAAGAGTAGTAGCCTCTCAAAATCCCTTCCAGTTTAAAGTTAAAGATTCCTTTTTTCCTTAAGAGATTACAAAGGCTTAAAATGTAAGTAGACTTTAAAAGATTGATAAAAGTTGGTGCATTATTATGAAGTTACCATTTTGTGCCTGTTATGGAAAACGCTATCAGTTGACTTTTGCAACCACCAGCACGGCTATTTTTTTTATTTTTTTATTTTTATTTTTATTTTTTGAGACAGAGCCTTAAGCTGTCCCCTTGGGTAGAGTGCCGTGGCATCACAGCTCACAACAACCTCCAATTCCTGGGCTCAAGCGAGTCTCCTGCCTCTGCCTCCCAAGTAGCTGGGACCACAGGCGCCCGCCACAACGCCTGGCTATTTTTTGGTTGCAGCCGTCATTGTTGTTTGACAGGCCCGGGCTGGATTCGAACCCACCATCTTAGGTGTATGTGGCTGGCGCCTTATCCACTTGAGCCACAGGCACCGAGCCCAGCACTGCTATTTAAGACAAAAAAAAAAGTAGTGGCTTATGGCTGTAATCCTAGCACTCTAGGAAGCTGAGGTGGGAGGATTGCTTGAGCTTGGGAGTTCAAGACCAGCCTGAGCAAGAGTGACACCCCATCTGTAAAACTAGCCAGGTATTGTGGTGGGAGCCTATAATCCCAGCTACTTGGGAGGCTAACTCAAGAGGATCACTTGAGCCCAGTTTGAGGTTGCTGTGAGCTGTGATGTCACAGCACTCTGTCTTAAAAAAAAAAAGGCAAAAAGAAGCTTTAAGACTTTGGCTATAGATCCATTTTATGGCAGCCTCAACTTCATTGATTGGGAATTCGTGAGTTAAGATAAAGCAGTTCAGGCCCATGAAGCTGTCTAAATAGGACTTCCTTTGTGATGTCATCTACTTGTAATTGTATTGCAAAGTATGAAATACAAAAATGGATAATGAAAAAAATTAAATATCTAACCATTTTTAAAAATGTGTTCAAGACCTTCTGTGTTCCAGCAACCAGTGATCTTTTTGGGAGCAGATGTCACTCATCCACCTGCTGGTGATGGGAAGAAGCCTTCTATTGCTGCTGTGAGTGTCATTAGGCATTTTCTAATTTTCTTTGTAGCCAACTTTAATAAATGTTCTTTGGGGGTTTTGTTTTTGAGACAGGGGTCTGGCTCTGCTGCCCAGGCTAGAGTGCAGTGATAATCAACATACCTCACTGCAACCTCAAACTCCTTGGCTCAGGCAATCCTTTGGCCTCAGCCTCCTAAATAGCTGGGGCTATAGGCACTTGCCACCATGCCCAGCTAATTTTTTAATTACTTGTAGAGACAGTTTTGCTATGTTGCCCAGGCTGGTCTTGGACTCTTGGCCTCAAGTGATACTCCCACTTTGGCTTCCCAAAGTGCTAGGATAATATGTGAGCTACTGCACCGACCTCTTTGGGTTTTTGAAAAGAATTAATTATTCTCTAGTTTGGGGGCTACAAGTTCTATATGTATCTATTAAATCAAGTTTGTTAATTATATTACTCAAATCTTCTGTATCCTACTTCAATTTGTCTGCTTGACCTCTAAATGAATTGTACATTTTTAGTTACTTTTTGTGATTCAAAGTGTTTATTTATATATTGTAGCAGTGTCTTTGTCACAGAAAGATGCATTACAATAAGCTTAGTATGTTACATTCTTCTTTCTTTTTTTCTATGTTTGCTTGCTTATTTATTTATTTCATAATATAACAGGGGTACAAATGTTTTGGTTACATAAATTGCATCTGTACAATTTGAGTCAAAGTTACAAATCTGGCTACCCAGATAGTGTGCATTATACCTGTTAGGTGTGAATTTACACATCCCCTCCTTTCTCCCACCTGCTTGATTTCCAATGAATATTACTTCCATATATGCATATAAGTGTTCATCAATCAGTTCCAATTTAATAGTGAGTACATGTGGTATTTATTTTGCCATATAAAAATCGTCTTCCTGGGCGGAGCCTGTGGCTCAGTGAGTAGGGCACTGGCCCCACGTACCAAAGGTGGCAGATTCAAACCCAACCCCAGCCAAACTGCAACAAAAAAATAGCCAGGTGTTGTGGTGGGCGCCTTTGGTCCCAGCTACTCAGGAGGCTGAGGCAAGAGAATCACCTAAGCCCAGGAATTGGAGGTTCCTGTGAACTGTGACGCCATAGCATTCTATCAAGGGCAACAAAGTGAGACTCTGTATCTAAAAAATAAAAATTCGTCTTCTTTTTTCAATTCAATATTTTGCAGCTCAAAATTTTATTGGGGGGGGGGTAGGTGGAGAGTCACTCTCTGTTGCCAAACTAGAACGTAGTGGTGTTCTCATACCTCTCTGCAACTTCAAACTCCTGGGCTCAAGCAATCCTCTTATGTCAGCCTTCCAAGTAGCTGAAACTACAGGCGTGCACCGCCACACCTGGCTAATTTTTGCTTTTTGGCGGGGAGGACAGACTCTTACTCTGTACCCCTTGGTAGAGTACCATGGTATCATAGCTTACAGCAACCTCAAACTCTTGGGCTTAAGTGATCCTCTTGCCCCAGCCTCCCAAGTAGATGGAATTGCAGATGCCCACCACAACTCCTGACTGTTTCTTTTTTTTTTTTTGAGACAGAGGTTTAGGCTGTCACCGCAGGTAGAGTGCTATGGCATCACAGCTCATAGCAACCTCAAACTCTTGGACTTAAGCAATTCTCTTGCCTCAGCCGGGACTACAGGCACCCACCACAACGCCCAGCTATTTTTTTTGTTGTTGTTGCAGTTGTCATTGTTGTTGGGGTTTTTATAATTTTTTTTTTTTTTTTTTTTTATGATTTGACTTTTGTTTTTTGTTTTTTGGGGTTTTTTTGCAGTTTTTGGCTGGGACTGGGTTTGAACCTGCCACCTCTGGCGTGTGGGGCCGCCACCCTACCCACTGAGCTATGGGCAATGCCTGGCTGGTTTTTCTATTTTTAGTAGAGATGGGGGTCTCTCTCTTGTTCAGGGTGGTCTTGAATGCCTGAGCTCAAACAGCCCACCAGCAGAAAAGAGATGCAGAGAAATCAGTGGTTTGAGTTTTTACTTATTTTCCTTCTCTTACTATTGTTATGTACTGTTTTTGTCTTTTTTTTCTCACTAATCCTTAAGTCTACCAACAACACATAGAATCTAATTGTTAAATACAAAGTTCAGCCTACTTTGTATTAGTTTAGGAAAATAGTTTTTGACCCTATACTGACTCTTTTATTGTGTTCTTCACTGGGAATTACTTATTTTTATTACTCTCAAAGTAAACAGTGATAAACTGTAAGGTTTATAGTAAAATTAAAATGTAAATTAAATCCATGTAGTTTTGATTATCTTAATTTCTTTCTTTACTTTTTCTAACCTAGGTTGTAGGTAGTATGGATGCCCATCCAAGCAGATACTGTGCCACAGTAAGAGTTCAGAGACCCCGACAGGAGATCATTCAGGACTTGGCCTCTATGGTTCGGGAACTTCTCATTCAGTTTTATAAATCAACTCGCTTCAAACCTACTCGTATCATCTTTTACCGGGATGGTGTCTCAGAAGGACAGTTTAGGCAGGTTGGTGGCCTAAAATCTTATCAGACTATGGTTAAATCAGATACTATGGGCTCTGCGCCTGTGGCTCAAGAGGCTAAGGCGCCAGCCATATATACCTGAGCTGGCGGGTTCGAATCCAACCTAGGCCCGCCAAACAACAACGGCTGCAACCAAAAAAAAAAAAAAATCAGATACTGTGTTTACAGTATGATGTCTAGTCATATAAAAGCCTTAATTTGAGAGTTTCCAAAGTCAAAACTTGATGCATCATAAGCGAGTCCTTTTTTTTTTTTAAATTAGAGACAAGGTCTCACTCTGCTGCCCAGGATGGAGTGCCATGGTATGATCATAGCTCACTATAGCCTTGACTTCCTGGACTCAGGCAATCGTCCTGCCTCAGCCTCCAAGTAACTATGACTATAGGCACATGCCACAACACCTGGCCAATTTTTTTTTATAGAGATGCAGTGTTGCTCTTTTGCCCAGGTTGGTCTGAAATTCCTGGCTCAAGCAGTCCTCTTGCCTTGGCCTCTCAAAGTGTTAACGATTATAGGCATGAGCTGCCACAGCTAGCCTCATTGGGTTTTTTAAAAGAATTATTGTTTTCTGGTTTGAGGGTTTCAAGTTTCAGACATATCTATTAAGTCAAGTTTGTTAATTATATTACTTAGGTGTTCTGTATCTCAGCCTAGATTTTCTCTTTATAACTGTTCCTTATAGATGTGTAAGCCTTCATTACTAAGACCATGCCCTGATAATAGTTAAAGTAGAGTAGAGAAGTATAATATATTTAACTATAGAGGGATAAGATCAAGAAATTCTGGCACTAAATCATTATCTTACTTTAAAATATATAAAAGTGAACAATTGACTATATTGAGCCTTTCCATTTTATCTTCTCTAGGTATTATATTATGAATTACTGGCAATTCGAGAAGCCTGCATCAGTTTGGAGAAAGACTATCAACCCGGAATAACCTACATTGTAGTTCAGAAGAGACATCACACTCGATTATTTTGTGCCGATAGGACAGAAAGGGTAATCTCACATCCGTTATAATATTATTAGCCACACTTACCTAACATAGTTCATAGAGCATTTAACAAGGACCCTCTGCCAACAACAGGGTTTCCAATAGATAGTAGCAGGTTTCAACAATTGGATTATGAGTATAGAAACATCAAAATAGGATAATTATTCCTTTTTAGTTTTCTAGAATTTCTGTAACAGTCCAAATGTCCAAAATCCCATTCTACCTTTTTGTAGTTAAGAAACTCATAGTTTTAAAATTGTTGTTTTTTCTTACATGTTCACAGGGGAAATGATACACTTTCTTTTAAAAATCTTATAAAATTTAAGTTTTTTTTTAAAGTAGAAGTTTATACAAACCAACTTTTATACCATGCTTCCTTTAAAAATCATAGAATGATTTTCTGCATTTTACAATGTGAATATGTATTTTTATAATTAGGAAGGAAATGTAAGTATAAATACTTAGGGAAATACATCTTCTTTTGTGTGTACAGTATAGGCAAGTAGAGTAGCAATCTTACTGTCATTTTCAGTGCCCTGATCCTATTTATCCCTATCCTGCAAATCTGGGAGCAGAAAAATCTGAAAATAACAAACATCCACCATCCCCTTGGGAAAGGGATTTATAGAAGGGGGGGTCTTGTCTTTGGTATATATATTGCTCATTGTGTACCTCTGGACAGGCAACATACATCTCTGTGCCTATTTCCTTCTCAGTTTGGATGATATTAATATGTACTTTGGGTTGTTGAGAAAATTCAATAAAATATGTAATATACTTAAAATGGTGCTTGGCACATACTAAGTACTCAATAAAGGTTAGCTGGTTATAGGGTTGTAGTGATAGTGGCATAATAGAGAAGAAGAAATATTGATAGCAGGCATTGTTAATCCTTACAAACAACACTGTAAGAGAGTTGTTATTGTCATCTCATCTTGCACATGAGTGAGTTAGCACACAGAAGTTAAATAACCTCCCAGGGTTTCAGAGCAAATGATTAGTAGATACAGTACTCAAGTCCAGGGAGTCTAGCTCCAAAGGCTCTAAACCACTCTGCAATACCATCTCTCTATTAGCAATAGTAATAGTTTTCTCACAGCCCCCAGATTGCTACAGGCTTTTGCCCCCAAATTACTGTATACGTTTCTATACCTAGAACGCCCAAGCTTTTTTCAAAAGTCAGATTAGAAAAAAAAAAGGATTAGGAAACTATAAGTTACATATAATGATTTAACACCTGTTGTTTAGTTGTGCCACTCATTTGACTTTTTTTCTTTCCCCTTTGCTTTAAATAATACGCTAATAATGGATGGGAGATGATTACATATGAGGAAATGGAGGTACAGCAAAGTAAATTATCATGCCCTATACCACACTGTTGCCAGCATTCTGCTGTCTGTCGAAATAGAATACAACTTACATTAATTAGGATATTTAGGCATTGCTAATTCATTACAGTTAATTTTTTTTGCTTTTTTTTTTTTTAAAGTTTGTTTGTTTGTTCGAGACAGAGTCTCACTCTGTCACCTGAGTGGGGTGCCGTGGCATGATCATAGCTCATAGCAAATTTGAACTCTTGGGCTTGAGTGATTCTTTTGCCTTAGCCTCCCAAGTAGTTGGGACTACAGGCACCTGCCATAACACCTGGCTAGTTTTTCTATTTTTGATAGAGGCAGGGTCTCACTCTTGCTCAGGCTGGTCTCAAACTCCTTATCTCAAGCAGTCCTCTTTCCTTGTGCCAAGAGTGCCGAGATTATAGGTGTGAGCCACCATACCTATCCCAGTTAAGATTTTTTTTAAGATTAGGCAAAACTGAGTAGATTATGAACTGTTTTGTTTTGTGCATGGTTAAAGCTAACTGTTTGATCCACACAACTGTAATTCAAGCTACCACCTGCTAGTAATCCATTACAAGGCAAAAAATAATGTCAGAATCAGTTTCTGACTTAACTGCACCTATAAACCTAGACTTATAGTTAATGATTTCTTTTTTTTTTTTTCTTTTGCAGTTTTTGGCCAAGTCTGGGTTTGAACCCACCACCTCCAGCATATAGGGCTGGCGCCCTACTCCTTTGAGCCACAGGCGCCACCCACAGTTAATGATTTTAAATGTATGAGGGATAAGGAGGTAAAGGTAGATATAATAAGAAAAAAAATTTTTTTTTTGAGACAGAGTCTCAAGCTGTCACCCTGAGTAGAGTGCGGTGGCATCACAGCTCACAGCAACCTCCAACTTTTGAACTCAAGCAATACTCTTGCCTCAGTTTTTTCTATTCTTAGTAGAGGTGGGGTCCCACTTTTGCTCAGTTTGGTCTCAAACTTATGAGCTCAAGCATTCCACCTACCTTGGCCTCCCAGAGTGCTAGAGTTACAGATGTGAGCCACCACACCTGGCAAGAATTTTTTTTTTTTTTTTTTTTTTGAGACAGAGCCTCACTTTGTTGCCCTCAGTAGAATGCTGTGGGTCATAGCTAATAGCAACCTCAAATTCTTGGGCTTAAGTGATTCTCTTGTCTCAGCCTCCCCAGTAGCTGGGACTATGGGCACCCACCACAACACCTGGCTATTTTTAGAGACAGGGGTCTCGCTCTGGCTCAGGCTGATCTTAAACTCATGCGCTCAGGCAGTCCACCCACCTCGGCCTCCCAGAGTGCTAGGATACAAGCATGAGCCACTGCTCCTGGCCCCTATAATAAGAATTTTTAAGTGTTATACTGGGAGCTTCCCATCATCAGGAATTTTGAGTCATTTCCATCATATCATATGCACTCAGAGAACTTCATGGTGTTCTCTTGTAGGATGTTGAAACTGGTAGTATGAAATAAAAGCAATAGGGCCTTTGCATTTATTTCATTGTTTGAATTCCAGTTCTGCCCTTTATTGTGTGCTGATGGGAAAATATTTTATATTCTTAAGTCTTAGTTTCTCCAAACAAATGGGAATAATACCCAATTAGCAAGACTGTTATTAGAATTTAGAAATAATGTATTCAGAGTACCTGACATATAAATAGTTAACAAATGGTGACAATTAATGTTGTTGTCAGCAGTCTTTCTCTATAAACATTTAGTTTTCTCCAAGAAAAATGCTAAATTTCACAAATTATACATTCAAGAGTACCCACCATGCTCAGATACCATAAATTGGGAGCACTTACAGTTAACTTTAAAAAATTTTTTTAATGTCTTCTACCCATATTGAGATCAAGTACCAGCTAACCAGTAGTAGAGACTATGTAACATTTTATTTATCAGCACTCATTGTCAGCAACATTTAAGAATAGAAAAAAGGACTTGCATAAGGTCTTCTCTTTTTTTTTTTTTTTAAGAGACATTCTCACTTTATTGCCCTTGGTAGCATGCCGTGGCATCACAGTTGACAGCAACCTCCAGCTCTTGGGCTTAGGCGATTCTCTTGTCTCAGCCCTGTGAGTAGCTGGGACTACAGGTGCTTGACACAACGCCCAGCTATTTTTTTGTTGCAGTTTGGCTGGGGCCGGGGTTGAACCCGCCACCCTCTTTATATGGGGCCAGCACCTTACTCACTGAGCCACAGGCACCGCCCAAGGTCTTCTCTTAATGACTACATAAGTAATACTTAAAGCTGCAAGTAATGAAACATGAGATCAGCCAATATATTTATATATTTTTTTAAAGTGTTTTCAGATAAACTTTTTATCCTTCTCTTATTTGTTTAAACTTTGACAAATCTAGGTTGGAAGAAGTGGCAATATCCCAGCTGGAACAACAGTTGATACAGACATTACACACCCATATGAGTTTGATTTTTATCTCTGTAGCCATGCTGGAATACAGGTAAGCCAACATTTTAATTAAATTGTCTTAATTGATAAATGTCCATTCTTTTGGATTTTTGTTTTTGTTTGTTTTGGCCAGGGCCGGGTTTGAACCCACCACCTCCAGTATATGCGGCTGGTGCCCTAGTCCTTGAGCCACAGGTGCCACCCCTTTTTTGGTTTTTCTTGAGACAGAGTCTCACTATGTCACCCTCAGTAGAGTGCCGTGACGTAACAGCTCATAGCAACCTCAAACTCCTGGGCTTAAGCCAGGGGTCCTCAAACTTTTTAAACAGGGGGCCAGTTCACTGTCCCTCAGACCGTTGGAGGGCCGGACTGCAGGCCCTGGGACGAGTCGGCTGCTAAGCAGGACAGGCAGCAACAGCAAAAACACCTGGCGGGCCGGATAAATATCCTAGGCAGGCCGCATGTGCCCTGCAGGCCATAGTTTGAGGACCCTTGGCTTATGTGATTCTCTTGCCTCAGCCTCCCAAGTAGCTGGGACTACAGGCGCCCACCACAAGGCCCAGCTGTTTTTTTGTTGTAGTTATTGTTGTTTAGCAAGCCCTGGCCAAGTTCAAACCTGCCAGCCCCAGTGAATATGGCCAGCACCCTAACCACTGAGTTACGGACACCGAGCCATGAATTTCCATTCTTATATGTATTTTTTTGCCTCAGCCTCCCAAGCTTTCCTAAATCTCAGGAAAAGAACAAAGAAATACTCTTCTTTGTTTCCCCATGAAATTAGATGAAACTTTGAGTAAATAAATTTCTCCCTTTCCTTACCTTGAGAGGAGCTTAGGGGGTTATTTTTATGAAAATATCCAAGTAGCTCGATAAAATGAATCTCCAAACATGGGCCTTAATTTAACCTAATACATCAAAAAATTTTGAAGTACCCACTTGTTCTTTTGCCATATATATGCCTGTTTGCCTTCTTTTTTTTTTTTGTTTGTTTTGAGAGTCTTATTTTGTCACCCTCAGTGGACAGCAGTGGCGTGGTAGCTCACAGCAACCTCCAGCTCTTGGGCCCAAGCAATTCTCTTGCCTCAGCCTCCCAAGAAACTGGGACTATAGATGCCCTCCACAACACCTAGATGTTTTTTAGAGATGGGGTCTGGCTCTTGCTCAGGCTGGTCTCAAACTCCTAAGCTCAGGCATTCTACCCACCTCAGCCTCCCAGAGTACTTAGGATTATAGGAGTGAGCCACTGCACCTAGCCTTGCCTTTAAAATAAGATTTAAAAAAAAAAAAAAGGTATAATACTGGGTCTCATTGCAATTCCCAGGCTGAACTTAACCTGAGCTCAAGTGATCTTCCTGTCTCAGCCTCCCAAGTAGCTGGGACTACAAGCAGATGCCAGCATTCCTGGCTGATGATAATATTTTATAGAAAACTTTGACATGTGTAGGTAGATACTGAACATGTGAGAATTTAATTGTAGAATTAGAGCTTTAAGTTTCAGTTAAATTTTTTTAAAGTCTTAATCTTTTCAGAAAATCTTTTCATTAATTTCTTAGCTTTACAATTGGTAGAACATGAGCTTTAATATAGCATTCTCTGGCCTGTAATCCTGGCACTTTGGGAGGAGTTGGTGAGAGGATTACTTGAGGCCAAGAGTTCAGGACCAGCCTAAGCAAGAGTGAGACTCCATGTTTACTAAAAATAGAAAACTAGCTGGGCGTTCTGGTGCATGCCTGTAATCCCAGCTACTTGGTTGAGGGGCTGCAAGACATTGGTCTGGGCAAGGATTTCATTGAAAAAACCTCAAAACAATCAATAACATGAAGAGACAGCTGGCTCGGCGCCTGTGGCTCAATTGGCTAAGGCGCCAGCCATGTACACCTAAGGTGGCGGGTTCGAATCCCCAGCCTGGGCCCGCCAAACAATAATGATGGCTGCAACCAAAAAATGGCCGGGCGTTGTGGCGGGTGCCTGTAGTCCCAGCTACTTGGGAGGCGGAGGCAGGAGACTCGCTTAAGCTCAGTAGTTGGAGGTTGCTGTGAGCTGTGATGCCATGGCACTCTACCCAGGGGGATAGCTTGAGGCTCCGTCTCAAAAAAAAAAAAAAAAAAGACAGCCTACAGAATGGGAGAAAATATTTGCAAACTATTCGTTTGATGAGTATTTAATATGCAGGGTACGCAAGGAACTCAATAGGAAAAAGACAATTCTATTAAAAAATGGGAGGATGGGGCAGTACCTGTGGCTCAGTGGGTAGGGCGCCAGCCCCATATACTGAGGGTGTCAAGTTCAAACCTGGCCCCAGCCAAACTGCAACAAAAAAATAGCCGGGCGTTGTAGTGGGCTACTCGGAAAAAAAAAGCTACTCGGAAGGCTGAGGCAAGAGAATCACCTAAGCCCAGGAGTTGGAGGTGGCTGTGAGCTGTGTGATGCCACAGCACTCAACCAAGGACGAAAAAGTGAGACTCTGTCTCTACAAAAAAAAAAGGGGGAGGGAGGATGAGCTAAATAGACATCTCTCAAAAGACATACAGATGACCAACAGGTATACCAAAAATGCTCAATATCACTAATCATCAAGCCAGTGTAAATCAAAATGACAATGAGGCCAGACATGGCAGTTCACACCTATAATCCTAACACTCTGGGAAGCCAAGGTGGGAGGATTGCTGGAGGCCAAGAATTCAAGACCAACCTGAGCCAGAGCCAGACCCCATCTCTACAAAAAATAGAAGAATGAGGGCAACGCCTGTGGCTAAAAGGAGTAGGGCGCCAGCCCCATATGCCAGAGGTGGTTGGTTCAAACCCGACCCTGGCCCAAAAAAAAAAAAAAAATATATATATATATATGAGCCAGAGGTGGTAGCACACACCTGTCATTCAGTTACCTGGGAGGCTAAAGCAGGAGGAGCTCTTGAGCCCAGGAATTTTTTTTTTTGGAGACAGAGTCTCACTATGTCACCCTTGGTAGAGTGCAATGGTGTCACAGCACTCACAGCAACCTCAAATTCTTGGGCTCAAGTGATTCTCTTGTCTCAGTCTCTCAAGTAGTTGGGACTATAGACGCCTGTCACAATGTCCAGCTATTTTTTTTTTTTTTTTTTTTGCAGTTTTGGCCCAGGGCTGGGTTTGAACCTGCTATCTCCAGCATATGGGGCCAGCGCCCCACTCCTTTGAGCCCAGGCACCGCCCTTTTTTTTTTTTCTTTTTTTTGTTTGAGACAGAGTCTCACTATGTCCCCCTGAGTAGAGTGCTGTACTGTCACAGCTCACAGCAACCTCAAACTCTTGGACTTAAGTGATCCTCTTGCCTCAGCCTCCCTAGTAGCTGGGACTACGGGTGCCCACCATATGCCTGGCTGTTTTTTTGTTGTAGTTGTCATTATTGTTTGTCAGGCCCAGGCTGAGTTCCAGCCCACCAGCTCCATGGTGCCCTAGCCACTCAGCTACAAGTGCCAAGCCTGCCCAGCTATTTTTAGAGGCGGAGTCTCGCTCTTGCTCAAGCTTGTCTCGAACTTGTGAGCTCAGGCAATCTACCTGCCTCAGCCTCCCAGAGTGCTAGGATTACAGGCGTGAGACACCTCACCAGGCCCTGAGCCCAGAAATTTGAGGTTCCATTGAACTATAATGACACCACTGCAATCTAGCCTGGGCAACTGAGCAAGACCCTTTTTTTTTTTTTTTTTTTTGTAGAGTCAGAGTCTCTCTTTATCACCCTCAGTAGAGTGCTGTGGCATCACACTGCTCACAGCAACCTCCAAGTCTTGGGCTTAGGCGATTCTCTTGCCTCAGCCTCCCTAGTAGGTGGAACTACAGGTGCCCACTGCAACACCCAGCTATTTTTTTTGTTGCAGTTTGGCTGGGGCTGGGTTTGAACCTGCCACCCTTGGTATATGGGCCAGTGCCCTACCCACTGAGCTATAGGTGCCACCTGCAAGACCCTTTCTTAAAGATACACACACATGATACCATCTCACCCCATTTAGAATGGCTGTTATCAAAAAGACAAAGGATAGCAAATGCTGGCAAGGATAAAGAGAAAGGGAAACTTTTTTTTTAAATTTTATTTTGTATGGCATTTTATTTTTCATCTGTTTTGGTTGTTTAAACAACTATCTATGGAAAAGGTTCATTTTGCTCTTTTTTTTTTAATTTTATTTTTTTATTATTGGAGATTCACTGAGCGTATAAGATACCCAGTTACACTGATTGCATTTATTAGGTAAAGTCCTTCTTATAATTGTGTCTTCCCCCCAAAATTGTGTCACACACCAAGAACCCCACCCCCCTCCCTCCTTCCTTCTGGCTCTCTGCTCTTTGTTCCCCCAACCCCTCCCTCTGAAAGGGAATCTTTTACTGTTGATAGGAATGTCAGTTGGTATAGCTATTATGGAAAACAGGATGGAGATTCCTCAAAAATCTAAAAGTAGAACTACTGTGTGATCCAGAGATCCCACTACTAGGTATATTTCCAAAAGAAATGTAGCCAAGATACAGAGTCAACTTAAGTGTCCATCAACAGGTGAATGAATAAGAAAATGTAGTACATACAATGAAATACTCTTCAGCTATAAAAAGAATGAAATTCTGTTATTCACAGCAACATGGATAAGCAACATGGACATTAAGGAAAATAAACCAGGCACAGAAAGATAAATACTACACGATCTCACTTGTACATGGAAGATTAAAAGTTAATCTCATACGGCGGCGCCTGTGGCTCAGTGAGTAGGACGCCAGCCCCATATACCAAGGGTGGCAGGTTCAAACCCAGCCCCAGCCAAACTGCAACACAAAAATAGCCAGGCATTGTGGCTAGTCCCAGCTACTCAGGAGGCTGAGGCAAGAGAATCGCCTAAGCCCAGGAGTTGGAGGTTGCTGTGAGCTGTGTGATGCCATGGCACTCTACCAAGGGAGATAAAGTGAGACTCTGTCTCTACAAAAAAAAAAAAAAATTTAATCTCATAGAAGTAAAGAGTAAAATAGTGGTTACTAGAGGTAGGGAAGGGTATGAAGGCAGTGGGGATAGCCAAAGATTGGTTAATAGATAACAAGGTTACATTTAGTTACAAGAAACAGATTAACAGATTTTCTTTTTCTTTTTTTTTTGAGACACAGTCTCAAACTGTCACCCTGGGTGAGTGCCATGGAGCATGGAGTCGTAGCTCACAGCAACCTCCAACTCTTTTTTTTTTTTTTTTTTGAGACAGAGCCTCCAGCTATCACCCTGGGTAGAGTGCTATGGCTTCACTGCTCACAGCAATCTCCAACTCCTGGGCTCAAGTGAGTCTCCTGCCTCCGCCTCCCAAGTAGCTGGGACCACAGGTGCCCGCCACAACGCCTGACTATTTTTTGGTTGCAGCCATTATTGTTGTTTGGCGAGTCCGGGCTGGATTCGAACCCACCACCTTAGGTGTATGTGGCTGGCGCCTTAGCCACTTGAGCCACAACCTCCAACTCTTGAGCTCAAGCAATCCTCTTGCCTCAGTTTTCCTATTTTTAGTAGAGACAGGGTCTTGCTCTTGCTCTTGCTCAGACTGATCTCAAACTCCTGAGTTCAAGCAATCCACACACCTCAGCCTCCCAGAGTGCTAGATTTACAGGTGTGAGCCACTGTACCCAGCTGGAACAAATTCTTATATCTAAAAAAAAAAAAAATTATTGTATCTAGAGTACTATAGGGTGACTATAATAAACAAATATTGCATATTTTCAGACAGGAGGAGAGCAGACTTGGAATTTTCCCAACACAAAGAAATGATAAATGTTTGAGGCAATAGATATGCTGTTTACTCTAATTTTATCATTACATATTATCTGTTTGTTTATCAAGATGTCACACTGTACCCTATAGATATGTATAATTATTGTTTCAATTAACAATAATGAAAGCCATAAAGGGTGGCATCTATGGCTCAGTGAGTAGGGCACCGGCCCCATATACTGAGGGTGGTAGGTTCAAACCTGGCCCCGGCCAAACTGCAACAACAACAACAAAAAATAGCCGGGCATTATGGCAGGTGCCTGTAGTCCCAGCTACTCAGGAGGCTGAGGCAAGAGAATCGCCTAAGCCCAAGAGCTGGAGGTTGCTATGAGCTGTGATGCTACGGCACTCTACAAAGGGCAACAAAGTGAGACTCTGTCTCTAAAAAATTAAAATAAAATAAAAGTCAGGTGGTGCCTGTGGCTCAAAGGAGTGGGGCACTGGCCCCATGTGCCAGAGGTGGTGGGTTCAGACCCAGCTCTGGCCAAAAACTGCAAAAAGAAAAGAAAAAAGAAAAAAAGAAAAGTCATAAAAAGTTAATAGTACCTGTACAGAATAAAGCCTGTATGACTAGTTACATATTTTAACCTAATACTTCCCCTCATATTTCCTAAGGAACTCTACTGCATTATGGCTTTGTTTTAGAGACAGGATCTTTCTCTATTACTTAGGCTAGACTACAGTGGCATCATCATAGCTCATTCATAGCTTATTGCAACCTCAAACTCCTGGACTTAAGAAATCTTCCTGCCTCAGCCTCCCAAGTGCTAAAATTACAGGTTTGAGCCACCATGCCAAGCCTACTGTGACTTTTTTTTTCCCCTCTAGAGACAGAGTCTCACTTTGTCACCTTCAGTAGAGTACTGTGGCATCACAGCTCACAGCAACCTCTAGCTCTTGGGCTTAGGTGATTCTCTTGCCTCAGCCTCATGAGTAGATGGGACTATAGGCACCTGCCACAACACCTGGCTATTTTTTTATTGCAGTTAGACCAGGGCCAGGTTTGAACCCACCACCCTCAGTATATGGGGCCAGCGTCCTACTCACTGAGCCACAGGTGCCACCCATGATTTTTTAATAAATATCACATAGGAAAAAGGAAAAGATTATCTGTTCAAATAAGTTTAGGAAATACTATTCAGCAGGTTTTTTATTCTAGAACTTTTGGAAATTATTGATATGCAAATAGTTATTATGAATCTTAAAGATAGGAATATTTCTCCAACATACCTATCCAGAAGCTTTAGGGAACAGCTTTTCTTTGGGACACCAATATGAAACCTCTGCTCTAGTCAGAAAATAACCAGGAATAATTCACAGCAACTAAAGACTATCTTCCCAGCTTTATTTGAATTTTCCAACTTCTCTGAGATAAGAAAAGGAGTCTTGTTTTTTGCCAGCCAAGATTAAAAACCCAAATCATTTCTCACCATGTAAGGTTCTTTTTGTTTTGTTTTGTTTTTTTCTTGAGACAGAGCCTCACTCTGCTGCTCCAGGCTAGAGTGTTCGGGTGTCAGCATAGTACACAGCACCCTCAAACTCCTGTGCTCAAGTGGATCCTCCCATCTCAGCCTCCTGAGTACCTGGGACTGCAACCTCACACCACCATTCCTGGCTAATTTTTTTTATTTTTAGTAGAGACAGGATCTCACTGTTCTCAGTCTGGTCTCTGAACTCAAGCAAGTCTACCACCTCAACTTCCCAGAGAGTGCTAGGATTACAGGTTTTGAGCCACCATGCCTGGCTGGAGTTTTTTTATTTTTATTTTGTTTTGGGGGTATTTGGGAGGTTTTTTGTTTTTTTCTTTTTTGAGACAGAGTCACCCTGGGTAGAGTGCTGTGGTGTCATAGCTCACAGCAACCTCAAACTCTTGGACTCAAACGATCCTCCTGCCTCACACTCCCAAATAGCTGGGACTACAAGGTCCTGTCACAATGCTTGGCTAATTTTTGTATTTTTAGTAAAGATAGGGTCTCACTCTTGCTCAGGCTGGTTTTGAACTCCTGAGCTCAAGCAATTTACCCTCCTTAGCCTCCCAGAGTGCTAGAATTACAGGCATGAACCACCTCAGCCAGCCAAATTTATTTTTTCTAATCACTGCTTTAAACTTTACCAGTGAGTAACAGATCCTCTAACAACATTTTGGGCAAATTCTATAACTTCTTAACACTCTTAATTATTAGTGATTACACCTCAGTTTCATTCCCCAATTCCCATTCTGTTCTGATGTAAAATTCCCATGCAGTCATACTATATTTGGCCTTTTGTGCCTGGTTTATTTCACTTAGCATCATGTGTTCAGGGTTCATTCATGTAGTATGTGTCTAAATTTTCTTCTTTTTTCAGGGTGATTAATACTGTGTGTATATACCACATTCTGTTTATCATCCATTGGTGGACACTTCGTTGCTTCCCTCTTTTGGTTATTGTACTTAATGCGGCTATGAAAACAGACAACTGTGGAGCAGCACCTGTGGCTCAGTGGGTAGGCCACTGGCCCCATATACAAAGGGTGGCCGGTTCAAACCTGGCCTGGGCCAGCTAAAACAACAATGACAACTGCAACAAAAATAGCCAGGTGTGGGTGGCGCCTGTGGCTCAAAGGAGTAGGGCGCTGGCCCTATATGCTGGAGGTGGTGGGTTCAAACCCAGCCCTGGCCAAAAACTGCAAAAAAAAAAATAGCCAGGCATTGTGGTGGGTGCCTATAGTCCCAGCTACTCAAGAGACTGAGGCAAGAGAATCACCTAAGCCCAAGAGTTGGAGGTTGCTGTGAGCTGTGATGTCACAGTACTCTACCGAGGGCAACAAAGTAAGACTCTGTCTCAAAAAAAAAAAAAGAAAGAAAACAGACAACTATGTATACATACATTTTAGTCCCTGCTTTTGCTCCTTTGGGGCATATAAGCAGAATCAACTAAGCTTTTTTTTGTTTGTTTGTTTTTGCAGTTTTGGCCAGGGCCAGGTTTGAGCCCACCACCTCTGGTATATGGGGCCAGTGCCCTACTGTTTTGAGCCACAGGCGCTGCCCAATCAACCAAGCTTTTTCAGTTGATTATTGAAGTAGAATTTGTTTGTTTGTTTGTTTGTTTGTTTTTTGAGACAGAGCCTCAAGCTGTCTTCCTGGGCAGAGTGCTGTGGCATCTTAGCTCACAGCAACCTCCAACTCCTGGACTTAAGCGAGTCTCCTTACTCGGCCTCCCAAGTAGCAAGGACTACAGGCACCCGCCACAATGCCCGGCTATTTTTTTGGTTGCAGCCATCATTGTTGTTTGGCGGGCCCAGGCTGGATTCAAATCCGCCAGCTCCAGTGTATGTGGCTGGCACCTTAGCTGCTTCAGCCACAGGCGCCGAGCCTAGAATTTGTTTTATAATGTAGAAAACTTTACATTCCTTAGTCTATGCTGAATATTTATTTAAAAGTTCAATAGAATATGCCATTACCTTTTCTCTATAGGGTACCAGCCGTCCTTCACACTATCATGTTTTATGGGATGATAACTGCTTTACTGCAGATGAACTTCAGCTGCTGACCTACCAGCTCTGCCACACTTATGTACGCTGTACACGATCTGTTTCTATACCTGCACCAGCGTATTATGCTCACCTGGTGGCATTCAGAGCCAGATACCATCTTGTGGACAAAGAACATGACAGGTAACACAAAAGCATAACAAATGTAAATTCTCTGCAGCGCCTGTGGCTCAGTGAGTAGGGCGCAGGTTCAAACCCAGCCCCAGCCAAACTGCAACAAAAAGTAGCTGGGCATTTTGGCGAATGCCTGTAGTCCCAGCTACTCACGAAGCTGAGGCAAGAGAATTGCCTAAGCCCAAGATCTAGAGGTTGCTGTGAGCTGTAACACCACGGTATTCTACTAAGAGCGACAAAATGAAACTGTCTCTAAAAAAAAAATAGTAAATTCTCACCCAATCAGGTATGATCTGCTTGTTAGGATTTTCTTAGGAAATTTCTTTAAGCATTTCCCTGTAAGTATGTGCCTCCTTATTTGCCATAAAGTACCTCCAATTAAACTTCCACAAGCAAGT
Organism: Galagoides demidoff; assembly: GCA_963574575.1. Classification (NCBI taxonomy): domain Eukaryota; kingdom Metazoa; phylum Chordata; class Mammalia; order Primates; family Galagidae; genus Galagoides; species Galagoides demidoff. Next base: position 19,944 of record CAUYQV010141509.1, read on the forward strand.
ACAAGAGTTAGTGATCCATATGAAAAGTGATAGTAGACCTGACTGCCCAAGAAAGTTTTCTATTGAAATAGGCTGCCTAAGCCAGGTGCCATTGCTCACTCCTATAATCTTAGCACTCTGGGAGGCCGAGATGAGGCAGGTGGATTGCTTAAACTCAGGAGTTCCTGACTAGCCTGAGCAAGAGAAATACTCCCTCTCTACTAAAAAAATAGAAAAACCAGCTGGGCATTGTGGTCGATACCTGTAGTGCCAGCTACTCGGGAGTCTGAGGCAAGAGGATTGCTTAAACCCACGGCTTTGAGATTGCTGTGAGCTATGTTGCCACGGACTCTAACCAGGGCAACAGAATGAGACTCTGACTCAATAAAAAATAAAAACCTGGCCATCATGGGTGGCTCCTGTGGCTCAAAGGAGTGGGGCGCCGGCCCCATATGCTGCAGGTGGCAAAAAACTGCAAAAAAAAAAATAGCTGAGCAGTGTGGCAGGCACCTGTAGTGCCAGCTACTTGGGAGGCTGAGGCAAAAGAATCACTTGAGCCCAAGAATTTGAGATTGCTGTGAGCAGTGAAGTCACAGCACTCCACCGAGGGCAACACAGTGAGACCCTGTTTCAAAAAACAACACATAAAAACAGGCGGTCTAGGCTCATTAGTAATAGAATGATAAAGTGACTTAGTTGTTTGCCAAATTAATTCAAAGGAGAGATTATTAATAATAATAGAAGCAATATATCTATAGAGACAGAATGATATGATATCTAATCCTGGGGAGGTTAGAGAAGTAAAGCAAAATTGGCCTTGAGTTAATAATTATTGAAGCTAGGTAATGGACACATAGTTCATTATGCTAATATCTATTTTTTAATATTTTTGAAATTTTCTACAAGAAATAATACTTTTCAGAATTATTGTACCAGAATAGAAAGTTTGTTTTTGTCTTCATTCCCACTTCTCTTACAGTGCTGAAGGAAGTCACGTTTCAGGACAAAGCAATGGGCGAGATCCACAAGCTCTTGCCAAGGCTGTACAGATTCACCAAGATACCTTACGCACAATGTACTTTGCTTAAAAAGTCTAAATATATTCTCTGAGAGGAAGAATTGAAAGACAAATCAACATACAACGTATGTTTCCAGTGGATTCAGTTGAGTAGGGACACCTCCAGCCATACAGAAACCAACACTGTGTGTGGGGCCAGGGTCTGATCCTTATGTTGATACAAGGAAGATTGTTTACTTCATCAAGGAACTCAGCATAATTATGCAATATGAAACCAGCCAACTGCTTTTTGTGCGGTCTCCTATAGGAAGTATCGCGGTTGTTTTGTTTTCATTTCTTGTAGTCTAACCCTTTAATGCCTTTACCTCAAGTTGCTTGGCAGCACAAATATCTTTGCAAAAAAAGTAAAGAAAAAGTAAAATGATGGTTTAAAAAATACACACCTACATGAATAAGCGATTATTTACAATTATGTGTGCAAAAAATTAATGTGCATTCATATGTTCTTATAAAAGGTGTCCGTATTTTTTAAATATATACATGCATACTTCATATGCATATATATCTGATCTGGATTGATAATAGATATATATGTGTCTGTGTATATATTTTATAATTCATTCCACTGGGGAACTTTCTTTCCCTTTTATTCTCCCCTCACTACCATCTTTATTTCTCTCTCTACCTCCCTTGCCTTCATCACCTATACTTTTTTCTCTAATGCTACCAGTGACATTCAGATGTTCATATAACTGGTTCATTTGAATGTGAAACATGGCAAACCAGATTTCTACTTTCATTTTCCACATCCTGCACCTGTCTTCTATCTCATACACAATTCTGAGTCCTCAACTCTTGATATCCCTGTCTTAAGAAACAAAATTATTTTATATATATACATATATATATATAAACACACACACATATATGTTTTAGTGAGAGTGTGTGTCTATCCCCTTCTGCTCTAAACATACATTGGCCACTTGTGGAGTGTGTACATAAGCAGTAGCAACCTATTCTTTTTCTTAGTGGGTTTATTAAAGCTGCTATAAATATAAAACCTTGACAGAAGTTGTAACTCTTTCCTTCTGATAAGTGATACATATTCTAAAGATTTCTGTTTCTATAGGTTATACATGGAAATCCCTTAAAGCTTTTATAAAGGATAAATATTTTATGGTTGGAACTCTGTAGGGTTGAGGCCTCCGAAATTGGGTAGAGAGAGAAGAAAGTTTAGGGGGAGGGCTTTGTTTTGTTTTTTGATAGTTTACTTGCTGCCTCTCATACCTTAATGTGATTTTCATATATATATTTTTATATATATGTATGTGTGTATATATAAACATATATGTATGTGTTTGGAAGTATAGCTTCCTTTTCTTTTATATTTATTAGAATAGTGCTTTAATAATTATAGAACCATATTGGCAACATCTTTTGTAGAAACATAATCATGTTTATTTTAAGAACTGACAACTTGTTTTTGCTATCTTTTAGTGCAATAAGCAATTTCAAAGGAAAGTTGTATGTTTGACATCTTTACCACAGATAATAGGAGGAACAGGCACATCTATAATTTTAAGAGGGCCTAGTAATACAGCCTTAATTTCAGAAGGAAAGTTTTGTAATTTTCAGTTTTAAAGCATATCTTTTAAAAATCATAATGAAGTATCTTTGAAGAAATAATTTTAAGACTGAGATGAAAAAAATAATGAAAATGAAGGAAGTAAAATTGCATAAATGAGTCTGACCTTAAATATTAGAAATAAAATTGACTTTTGAATTAAGAAATGATAGTGAACAGCTTAAGATTTAGAAGATATTTAAATTCTTTGAAAAGAGATCATGTT
>CAUYQV010141513.1:0-22454 GCA_963574575.1 Galagoides demidoff
CACAGGCGCCCGCCACAACACCCGGCCATTTTTTGGTTGCAGCCATCATTGTTGTTTGGCGGGCCTGGGCTGGGGATTCGAACCCGCCACCTTAGGTGTATGTGGCTGGCGCCTTAGCCGCTTGAGCCACAGATGCCGAGCCACCTTTTCATTTTCTTAATCATAGGTTTTTTTTTCTTTTTTGTAAGGATTGAGTTTACGGTCTAACTTCTTTGGAAACAAAATACTCTCTCCCTTTCTCTGTGTGTGTATATATATATATTACACATATATGCATGTATGTATGTGTGTAAATTGGGGAAGTTAGTGTGGAGAGAAGATAATGACTTGTGATTCAGACAAATCTAGGTTTGAATCCTGATTTAGTTTCCCATTAACTTTTTTGCTACAAACTAGCCTATTTCCTCATCTGTAAAATATTAAAAGTAATAGTACTTACCTTATAGAGTTTCTGTAAGGATTAAAAGAGATAATAGATATCCAGAGCTTAGCCCAGTGCTGGAGTATTTTAAATGTTCAATAAGTGTTGTAATTATGTTCACATTATAATATTCTCTTTCACCCCACAGTCTTTGCTGAAGCTGCTCCTCTTTCTGGCTATTCTTATGCCCCCACCCAAACTCCTTGTCCTTGACTCCCACATTTCTTATATGCCTCAGATAATTCCTATTCAGAGCACCCCCCCAGTGTGGGCCAGGCCTCCTTCTTGGAGCTTTCAGCACCCTTTCATGAGCTCCCATTGTGCTATTTTTAAGCAGAGTGAGCTGTGAGCAATTTGAGGCCAGGGATACGTCCTCATCACCTAAAATAATATTATACTAAGCTGGGTTTGATAAATGAATGAATGAATGAATGAATGCCTTCATCTTATGCTTTGTCTCGGAGTTCCAGTTAGTCATTTCCTCTGCGTGTTGCCAAACTCAGTCCCTTAAAGACAGCCTTAAACACCCCAAATGGATGTCTATGACTTACACACCAGGATCCTGCTTGCAATCAGCCAAACAGACATTGCATCTTTGACAAGTTGGATGCTGAATGGAGAAACTTGAATGCTTTGCATCTATTTACTTTTACCACATGCCATAAAAATTAAAAATACATTGTACCACAAGTGCAGTATTTAGTGTCTGACTTTAATTACATTCAAGTGTGTTGCTAAATAGTCTTGAGAAAACCTTAATGACCAGCTGTTCCACCCTTTTCCCATATGTCAGAATGGTTTCTGAAATCACATTCTGGGACAGTAAGGTTGTATAATTAGACAGTGTATAGTTAACACTTCTAGATTTTCCCCTTAAACTGTGGGCCCTTTACACTAACATATTGTGTGATTCTGCCAGTTTGGCGCAATACAATTAGATGACGTGCCAAACAGCAACCAAGATATACAAACTCCATCAGATGTGTTATGATTGCATCATTATCTCCTCATATCTTTTTCATCGTTGGGACTGTATGCTTTTGTGTGTGTGTGTGCGTGCACACAAACGCGTGCTATGCAATATTCAGCATGTATGGCTGACAGATAAACTTAGTAAAGAGGGCTGTAAATTTTTAATATTCCCTTCATAATGCCATTTATCTCATTAGAATTAGATGTGAGAGTGGCTTTTGCGTCCTTTTGAACAAAGAGCTATCACTCAAATGCACAGCAACCACTGAAGGAAACACACAAAAACGAAATTCCCCATGGTTGTAATAGAAACCAGTATTTCATATTGCTTCTGGTGGGGAAATGGGGATTTTATCTACCCCTAGACTGGATGTGGGAGATAAAAGAAGTTGAATTTAAACAAACAATTGATCATTATGAACATAAGTCATTAGTTGCTTTCGTTTGCTTAACTCTGAGCTTAATGAATTGTTTTCGAAAACATACTAATGTTTTGTTTGACTAAATTGGGCTAATTCTTTAATTCTGCATGTAGACAGACTGAATTAGACATATAAAATAAGGAAATAGAAAGGTTCTACTAACTAGATAATATTCTGTAGCTCGCCCTTCTTTTTCTCTCCCCAAGAAAATGTCCTTGATGTCCCAAATCACAATACAAAAATATAACTCTGATTTCTGATCCAAATTACCCATATAAATATAAGGCCCAGTCATAGCTGAAGCTTTTTGAGTCCTAAAGCATCAAATTTATATTTTAAAAAGGCTCACCGAGAGCTTCGCTGTTCTGATAAGACTGATTTACAACATTTTTCTCTTTTATGCTTGAATTTCCAATGACTTATTTAGATGTAAGCACTGACAGCTGTAATCATGTTTTAAATCTTGCTTTGTATCCTTAGTTATAATGTTGTTCAATTAATATTCAGAATAATGGAAGTGATGTGCCATTTTGAAAAAGACTTGAATACAATCCAGTGCTTTGGGAAACTGACTCTCTAGAGGATTAATCAGCATTTAAAACTTGCATTAATAAAAATCTCATCTTCCACCACGTGGTACGCATAATACTTTTTGTTTTTAAACATTTTAGTTTAATAATATGGCATCCTTTGTCCTGTTTTTTAAAGGGAATTTAAAATTGAGCTCCTTCGATCAGTTCTGCCCTGGTCTTTGTACAGACTTGGACCCTTGCAATTTTAAAAACACAAGGATATTCTTTCTTTATTTATTTATTTGAATTTTTTTATTAAGTCATAGCTGTGTACATTAATACTATCATGGGGTACAGCGGATTGTTACTATATGCAATTTGGAATACTTTCATCCAGCTGGTTAACATAGCCTTCATGTTATTTTCTTTATCTACAAGGGTACGTGTGAATCTTACCAGGATATTCTTTTGCCTGGTGCACCAAACTGTATTTCCACTATTGAAGATAAGGGCAGTAGTGGACTGCAACTTGTCCTGGACATTTCAGCTTTCCCCTCTAATTGCCATCCAAGGAATTTCTCATCTTTCTTTGACTTTTCCAAATCTCAATTATCCAAACCCAGTCCTGGAGAGAAACAGAGCTAAAAGCTGTGTGTAAATAACAAAAAGTGACCCCTAGTAATAAGTGATCTTTTGCTGCAAATGGTATATATCAAACAATTCTCATAATTAATAGTCTCTTTTTATTTGTTTTTAAATAAGCGTAACAGCGAGTTATTTACATGTAAACGAGGGTTTTGGTTCTCTGTAAACACTAGAATGACACAAAGGAAAACAGGTCAGAGGAGGGGGAGTGCTGTTCGGTCTGTAGCTAACTGGGGATGAAACAGAAGTAGAAAATAAAGGTGACCGTGAAAGCAGAAAAGGGAAACATGGCTGCTTTATCCTAGTAGGGTGATTCGTTCCTCTATGACCAGAGTCAAGTCAAGTGTGCCGGAGCCTCTGGCCTTCTCTGCTCCCCTTAGACCGCGGCTTGCTGTCTGACCCCAGGCCAGATGCTTCGCCTCTGCTGACACCCAACCCAGTCGCTTGTGACCAGCCGCAGAGAGAAAGGCCTCCTCCATGATGCTTAATTGATTCTTGTCCTCGCCTTGTGTGGGGAGCCGCACCCTCACTGCCCTGTATTCGCGCTAACGTGGTAAACATGCGGGCCCTTCTTAGGGTTGCGCAGCGCGGGCAGCAAAGGGTCTGTAAACTCTACTGAGGGTCCGTTCCCCAGCCCGACGGGTCCCCTGGCCGGGCTGCTGGCCGCTGCCCGGGAAACCTGCTCCCCAGGCCACCTTTCTAGCCCAGTGATCCCTGCTCTTCCTTGAGGAGAAGCCTCTGTCATCTCCTTGAAGTCTGTTCCTGAGATCAGGGGCCAGGACTTGCAGGGAGGGCTGCCCTGGAAAGGGGAGTCCAGCCGGGGGTGGGGAGGGGTGGCTGGGAAGCCAGGGAGATGCCAGCTTTCAAATGAACACAGCCCAGAGCTTCAGGGAAGCCAGGGTGTTTGTTTAAGATTATGACCGAACAGTGAAGGGCTCACATGGCACAAAAACCCCAGGGCGTGGTCTGTTAAGGAGGAGTTTAAAAATACAACCTGAGGAACAGCGGAGCTGCAGGTAGGCTGTGCGTCCTGGGCGCCCGCCTGCGGTGGGTGGGAGTGGGGTTGGATGGAGAGTGTGTGAGGCCACGCACCTGCCTATCCAAGAGGAAAGAGGCTTGCATTTAAGGTTCAATGGTCTCAGACTATTGAAAAGATTTTTCTTTTTCAGTATGTTTATTTTCCTTCCCCTGCGACATTGTCATCTCCACACGTGTCCACAAGCGGCTGTAGGGAGGGAGGGGACAGTGTGGGCCCTGTGCCTGGGTGGGTAGCCAGCCAGCTCCTGGAGGACAGGTCATGGGGTGTAGGGCTTGCTCTCTGGGTATACTTTCCCAGGATTCTGAAGTTCTGGAGTTTGTTTAGCTTCCTGGCGGACAGTTGTACTACCCCTGTTTGGGGGGTAAATTATAAACATTTTGGCAGGCTCAAGGCTCATTCTGAGTCTTGGCCCACCATCAGCTTTCAAAAACTAAGCTAAGATCAGGTCAGTTCCCCTTGTTTTAAAACCTAAATGGTTTCTCCCAGACTATTAAGAAAGATCCCAAAGCTTTAATATTACCAACAGTACCTTCACCATTTGACCCCAGACCATCACCACCCTGCCACATCTTCTGCTTTCCTTACACTCTTCTCATGCACCTTGTACTGAAGTCACTCCTTAGGCAATAAAAGCTACGTCTGGCTGTGCCCTTGCTGGAACCCTTCTCCTTTGTTCCTTATCTGCACAGAGAACTCCTATTCATCCTTTGGTGCCCAGCTCAAATGCCACCCCTTCTTCATGGTTCTTTCTGAATGTTTATGGTGCTTTCTCTTCCTTTCACTTTTCCTACCATTCCCCTCCACTCAATAAGAATTAATTACTCCCGTAGTTGTGCTACTTTACTATAGCATTTATAACTTGCTGTAGATTTGTTTATTTGTTTCTGTTACAAAGTATGGGTATTCAAGAGCTGGACCACTGTGTGAACAGGCACGGTGACTTCATACCTGTAATCCTAGCAGTCTGGGAGCCTGAGGTGGGAGAATCACCTGAGCTCAGAAGCGCAAGACCAGCCCTAGTAAGAGTTGAGGCCCCATCTCTGCTATAAATTGAAAAATTAGCTGGACATCATGGCCAATGTCTGTAGACCCAGCTACACAGGAGGCTGAGGCAGGAGAATCACTTGAGCCCAGGAATTTGCTGTGAAGTAGGCTGATGCCTTAGCAACAGAGTGAGATTCTGTTGTTGTTGTTTATAAGTTGGAATATTAGATACAAAATTATTATTTCATACATATTTATTTGAAGTGAATTTACCCTTCAATAAGTACTAAGTGTATTTCACAATCTTAGAACTGAAAAGAATATCAGATAGTTTATGTCGGGTGTTGATTAGATTTCCTTAAGTCTATCAAATATAATAATTTACAAATTAAGCATTTAGGCTTACTCTTAAAATTTAAGAACTTTCTTTTTTTTTTTCTTTTTGCAGTTTTTGGCTGGGGCTGGGTTTGAACTTGCCACCTCCATCATATGGGGCCAGTGCCCTACTCCTTTGAGCTACAGGTGCTGCCCTGAAGAACTTTCTTCAGAAATATATATTTACCTTTGTTCAACACCAGACCCTAAAATGCAATGATCCATCTAATAACTGTGGCTATAATTTTTTTTCTGATGTCAAAATAACTTAGACTGTAATTAGATTAATTTCTTGATTTAGACTGCATATCTAGTAAAACTATAGTTCCAAAGAGACTTGTATTTAAATTACGGATCTCTGAAAAGTATTTGACCAGATTCAATGTAACTATACATGGATTGCATTAGAGAAATAATACAAATACAGTTTTCTATACTATAGCATGGATGAGAAAAGCTCTGTTGTTATATGAATTACGGAAAAGTTTAAAACACAGAAAAAACTCTTTTTCCATTGGGGGTGCCTGTCACACACCCTCCAAAGTCATAATATTTTCTGGACAAGTAGATCTCAAGCCTAGTTTATGACAATAAGAATCATTTAGAACAGGAGTTGGAACACTAGAGCCCACAGGCCAAATTTAGTGCATTGCCTGTTTTTGTAATAATAAAATTTTATTCAGACACATCTATGCCCTCTTGTTCTCAGATCATCTGTGGCTGCTTTTGTGCTACAATGGCAGAGGTGAGTAATTGCAACAGAAACTGTTATGACCTGTAAAACTGAAATATTTGGCTTTTTGCAGAAAACATTTGCTGATACTTGACCTCGAAGTTTTATTTTGTTTTGTTTTAAAAATAATACAAATGTGTGAGACCCCATCTTAGACCTAATAGCAACTGAAGGAATAAATCATCTGAGTACTGCTTTGCTGTTTGCATACAAATGAACAGGCGAGGTGAAGGTGCTGAGATTGCAGAGATGACCAGAACCCGCTCAGTCACTATACATTGCAAGTGCCCGCTCAGGCCTATGACTTTCTAGTGAGATTTCTCTCTTCCAACTTCAATCTAACCTAGAAAACCACAAGTGCCACTGATTATCTATGGGTCTGAAATTTTAAAAAATATTTCAGTAGTGTCAAATGATGCATGCCTTGGTCTGAATAAACATGGCCATCTTCTCATTGCTTGGGACATGCAGGAAAAAAAATTTCAGCTCATCATGAGAAATGGTGCAGATGGTATATTTGGCATCACCGGCCTGCATAGATCAGAGATGCATTTATTTACATGACTTTGTTTGCATTGTGACCATTTATCTGGGCCTGTGCTCACATTTAACCTTTTAAAGGGTCAAAAGGGAGTGAGCTGTTTTGCCCTTGGGATTGGATGGAGTGAGTGTCCTGTAGGGGGGATGTTTGCATTTCCTCCTACCTGCAAAATACTCATTTCTTACAGCATCGGAAAACATTTGGTTATGTTATCTCATGGGTCCAGGAGAAGTGTGGAGTATGCCAAATTTAAGAGCCATTGCCAAATGCCATAGTCTGCATGATGTAGACAGAGCATGCCAGTGGAACTGGCGCTAACTGGTTGTAGATTTCAGCCCTTGCCTCAGGAGCAAAGGATCCCTGTTCATCATTTCCAATTGGGATTGTGCCCTTTGCCTTCGGTTATGAGATGTCTTTGTGTCTGTGCACAGATGTTGGCCTGTGGGCACAGCTGATTGGCGACTGTGACCGACTCTTTGGGGTTGGGACTGTGAGCCCCTGAAAATTGCACCAAATGGCTTCAAATCCCCAGGTGACATGGAGATTCTAAAAGAAAACAAAAATAAATTAGAAAACAAACAAACAAACATGGTGCCTTAGAATAAAGCCTTGGGGAGCCGGCTTCCAGAACTAAGCATACAGCTTGCTAGGGCTGGTCACTGGTTCTCTCATCTGTAAAATGGGCACAGAAATTATTTAATCTCTCTGAGCTTTGGTTTCCTCATCTTTCAACAGAGAGAGTCATAGGGTTAACAGACAGGCTCTATCTGCAATTATGTTATGACAGCTGAGATAATTTCTACAGAGCATTTGGCATGGTAACCAGCACGAAGTAAGCTCTTAGTAAAACCTTTTATTATTTATTACTCTTAAAATCATTATCGTTATTATTGATACATATATCTTGCTTAATACGCATGGTGGTTGAGAAGATCCAATGGAGTAACTGATGTTCAGTGGTCTGTGAAGAGACAGACCTTGGTGGAGGTGAGGAAGGAAAAGAAATTGCGTATAGAACCTGTCTGTTAAACCTCATTTCAGAATGACTTGAGCCTTTGGCCAAGAGTTCCTAACCTATTTGATGTGATAAGTTCTTTTTCATTTTTTGTTTTTTTTTTTCCTTTTGGATTACTATGAGAGTACCTGCAATTAGGTTATGTCATTTGCATTTGTAAGGTAAAGTCTGAGTTGTAGTTGAGTCCCTCACCCAGGAGGTGTACAGTATAACCCCCTTGCACCTATTAGGTGGGAACTTACTAAATGCCTACTTTTCTCCCCCCCTTTCTTGAACTTAATTGTGTTTTTCTCTGGTGGGGCCTACAGTTGTTAATCTACTACTTTCAACTTAGTATTGAGTATATGGAATACTTGCTTTTCCATTCTTGAGATACTTTATTAAGGAGAATATTCTCCAAATCCATCCAGGTAAATATAAAAGTTGCAAAGTCTCCATCTTTTTTATGGCTGAATAGTATTCCATGGTGCAGGTGTGGAGAAAAGGGAACTCTTATTCACTGCTGGTGGGACTGCAAACTAATACAGCCTCTTGGAAAGAAGTATGGAGAATCCTCAAAGAGCTAAAAGAGGACCTTCCATTTGATCCTGCAATCTCATTACTAGGTATCTATCCAGAAGAAAAAAAATAATTCTATCATAAGGACATTTGCATTCAAATGTTTATAGCAGCTCAATTCACAATCTCAAAGATGTGGAAACAATGCAAGTTCCCATCAACTCATACTATTCACCTAACCTTTGAGAGACCAACAGCCTATGCCCAGGTGATCAGTGCTGCTAACACATTTGTGGAAATGCTCCTGGCCAGGCCCCAGATACTGCCTCAACTGTACTTCCTCCTGCATATTGGGGCAGCCACTGAAGAAGTACAAGGGGACTTCCACCAGAGAAGTGGTGTGTGACAGCAGCAGCACCTGAGCCATCTATCTGGAGCAACTTTGACACAGAAAAATGACTCCCCTTCCAGGTAGTTTGAAACTTTGTACCTTAGTTGACCTGAGGCCTGAGGGCTTCATCCAGCAGGCAGGGATTGCTTACCGCTGCACCCAGACCACTGCCAGAGGGGCTATGAGATAAAGTGGTCACTTTTCTGGTGGCAACATGAAAAGCAGGAAGGAATCAAGGTTGCCCTTGAGAATGACAGGAAGGGGCAATGTAGTAAAGCCCACTATTCTTACAAGCACGTGGTTTCATGAGGGAAGATTCTTTCACTGGTTCAGAACTACTGTTCTCTACCAATTGTTCATTAATAGTCTTAAATTTTAATTGGAAGAAATCTCAGATGCTCAAAATAATAAGCACTCATCAAGACAATGGTGTCTCAGAAACTGGCCTTACATGTCCCACAGCTAGGAGACCCGGGGGTGCCCAACAGCATGGTCCACAGTACTTAGACCCACTCACTGGGTCAGTCAATTCAGGCAGAGGTCAAGATTGGCCAGCAGTGACCAACTTGTTTTCATAGACGTCACCTGCTTAGTTTTAGGCACATGGTAGATCTTCAATAAAAGTTTAAGGCTCATTAACAATAGATAATATTCATTGCACGCTTACTAGAGGTCAGGCATGTTTTACATGTTTTGGTTAATATTATTCTCACAATAACCTAATGAGATGTCAACATCATTATCACCATGTTTAGAGGTGAAGAAACGGAACCTCTGAGAACCTAAGTAATGGCTTCAAGATCTCACAGCAAGAAGTGATGCTGGGGATCCCACTGAACCCTGAACCCTGTGCCTGCACTGTGGTCTCAGTTTACAGAGTGACGTGCAGCTTTTTTGGCCAGGGCCAATTTGAACCCGCCACCTCCAGTATATGGGGCTGGCGCCCTACTCCTTTGAGCCACAGGCACTGCCTTGTGCAGTTTTTAAAAGAAGCAACATGTGGCGTTTAGGGAAATGCCCACTCATGGTGTTTCTTTACCGGATTGCATTCTTGGCTCAGTACTTGGTAAAATGAGTAGTTTCTAGCATGTTCTAGCAGAGGCTTTGTCCACGGTCTGAGTCCATGAAAGAAATGAAGGAAGGAAAGAAGGGAGAAAGGCAGGAAGGGAAGAATGAGGGAAATACACACACCGAGAAAGAGAGCCAGAGACAGAGAGGGAGACAGAGAAGGAGGAAGGGAAGCTCTGAGCCTGATGGGCAGACCCCGCCTGCGCATGTGTGTGACGCACTGCAGATGCAGAGGCAGTGAGGAGAGGCCTCTTCCTGGTCGGGTCTTTTCTTTATCCCCTCTGCCTTGCTCGAAGAAGTGTCCAGCAGTGACCGGGCACATTCGAAGTACCATATGTAGCATGGTTTTATACCTTCATATCCTCTGCTGTGTGTGAGGAAGGGGTCACAGGGTTACAGAGAAAAGACTGATGACTGTTTACCAGGTGAGTGACTCTGCCCAGAAGCAAAGAGAGAACTCCAGCGGGCAGTTCTCTTAAGTCGGAGAGGGGAGGAAGTGACAGCCAGACACACTGGTCCTTGTCCTTGGTGCCTATGCCCTGCAGATGGGAGGCATGAAGGAGAAGAGGAGTTTTCAGGCCTCCAGTGGCACCGCCTGGGTTCACCCCAGCCACCTGCACTCTGTGGTAGTGACAGATGTGGAAAAATTACACCAGGGTGGAGAAACCTCTGAAATCTGAACCTTTGGTGGTGTTGGCCACAACACAGACCCCAAGGCTGTGACCATGCCAGGGGAAGCTCCTGATGGACGGGTTACACAGAGCCCAGAGGACCTGGTGGCCAGGTCTTGGACAGCCATGAGCAGAGGGAGAGAGTGGGCTCCAACATCGAGAAGGGATGCGAGAGAGATGAAAGGGGAGATTTCAGCCTGAGAGAAAGAAGCATGGCACACAAGGGCCCCTTGGAGAAGGGAGACAATGGGAGCCACCCAAGGACAAATGCTAGGCTGGTGAAGAGGTTTTTAGCTGTTCCAGTGGAGAGAGGGTCAGGGTGCATTTTGTGAGCTGAAGGAGCACATCTAGTCTATTATAAAGGTTCTCAGGCAATGTCAGGGGCCAAGGTTGTAGAGTTAGAGTCATCAACCTAGCAGAAGAACTCCCTGAAAGTGCTTTGAAATATAAACAAGTATTGTCAGCCTCCCTGTAAGGCAGGAGCAGCAGGGCTGGGTGATACCTTGGTAAGTCGTTTTCATAGTTCATTACTGACTCCGGGTAATTGGAGGAAAAACACATCTGCTGTGTGTTTGTGTCCATTTGACTTTGTTGGGGGGGATGCTATGAATTAAATTGCACCTGCCCCAAATTCAAATGTTGAAGCCCTAACCCCCAAGGTGGCTATCTTTGGAGTAAGGGACTTAAGGTTAGATAAGGGCCTAAGGACAGGATCTAATCCTGATAGGATTAGCAACCTTATAAAAAGAGACAACAGAGACTCCAGAGAGCTCTGCCTCTCTCTCTCTCTACCATATAAAGATAAGGGGTGAAGGTGGAGGGAGGAATGCCCTTTCAGAACCCAAATTGGCCAGAATCTTGACCTTGGGCTTTTAGCCTCCGGAACTATGAGAATATAAATTTCTGTAGTCATACAGTCTGTGCTATATTGTTGTAGCAACCTGAGCAGATGACTAAAACGAGGACCTGGGACACGGGGGCAGGCAGGGGCGATGACCTGTGCTCCGAGAAGCTTAGATCCGGACAGTGCCTGAAAAGCTCCGGGTTTCTGCATGCTGCTGCAGAAGTCCTCAGGGACCCCCAACAGCCCGCTGGGCCCCAGTGTCTGCATTTGCAGGACCAGCATTTATTTTGAAAAGTCTCTAAATACTTTCGAAAGATGAGAAGAGCTGCGTGGAAAGTCACACCATTAAAACAGAAGGTGAAGAAAAGAGCAGAGACAGAAAGAGCTCAAGGATTTTTTTTTTTAATGCTTCTATTGGTCTTCACAGAGTAGATTACCTGGATTAACTTTGGTACTAAACATTTCCCTTAAAAAAAAATCCACATCTTCTAAAACCTACTTTAAATGAAGTCCTATAAACTTCAACACTAGAATCAGTTGAATTCTTCTGTGAGGGAAGAAGATTTTGGTGATATTAGGAACTTAGTTTTCTCATGAGGAATTTAAAAGGAAATTAATTCAATGATTTGTTGGAGGGAAAAAAAAGTCCAAAATACGGGACAATTGCTAGAGTGTCATAGATTGATGGGGCATCTAGTTCATTCCTGGTGGAGGCAGGTGGGGAAGAGAGTGTCCCCGAGCTCCTGTCCCTCGTCCTGGGAGGGTGGGGACCAGTGTGAACCACCTCTCCCGCTCTCTGGCCTTGTTGCCTGTGTTCAGTTCCTCCCTTCTCTTTCCACCTCCCTGTCTTTCATTACTCTTTGCCTCATCTTACAAAGTGAGGTGTGAATCATTTTTGATAAGAGACCGTTAGGAAGAAACCATTTCAATCACTCTTTTCTTAATGCTGGTGCTGTATCGGAACTAACCAGAGTCAGCTGTGGTGAAGACAAAAAAGATAATTCAAAGCTAAGTAGATTCCCAAGTGAAACATGTGGAATAAGCAGTATTCAGGCTCGGGTGGGAGTTTGGAGCAACAGGTGTGAGTCTAGCCAGACTAGCCAGCTCCAGACCAACTGGGGCCATCCATCCGACCCAAATCCCATCCTCCTAGGCTCCTTGGCAAGATCACAAAGGACTGTAAGTGACGGTGGTAATCTTGACCACACCTGAATTCAATGTGTGTTAAATGTGTCTCCAAGAGAAGGTAAATGCTAAGCCAAGGAGATGTAGGAGTCACTGGCATTCAACTTCACTGTTGAAAGACAGTGAAACAAAGCAGAGCTCAGATCTCGAAGCCATGAAAGGGAACAGTGTCTTCCCTCGGCCTGGAGTAAACCCTCAATATAAAGGAGCTGTGGTTACTGTCTGGGGGATATGAGTGAGACATTTTGGGTCATGTTATTCTGGACAGCAGCACTTTGAGGTCGTTATCCTCATTTTGTAGATGAAGCATTTGGAGTTCAGAGAGAGTGAGGACAATGAGGACGTCACACCTTGTAAGTGGTGAATCTAGGATTCAGACTGACATCTCTCTCTGTAAATTCCTCAAGTGCTTACGGACCAGAGAAGATCACAAATCATCTTGGCCCTGTTGGGTTTTGCTGGGTGATGGGTTCTGAAAGGATGGAAGGGGCTGTGGTTACCACACTGGGCTCCACTACACCTGGTCAAGGCTGATGAGTCGTCTCTTGCCCCACATCTGCTGCAATCTCTATCTGGGGATGTGAGTTCCACACAGAGGCAGGGGTTGGCAGGAGCTTCCATAAACTCACCGGCAGAGCATGTGTTAGCTGCTCTATTTTGGCAATTACCTTCAGCCCCTTTTTCTCCCAGAAAAATTGAGTGACTGTGAAGGTCCAGATTGGAGGGAAGTGGACTGAGTGGACATGGAACTTCTGCTGGGGTCTTCCATGAGCTGGCCGCTCCCACTCTGTCCTGCTCAACAAACTGCGATGCCCTCAAGAAAAGTGACACGTTTACTGAGGAAATGGGTCAGGTATGGGATGAGGTCCTCACAATGCTAACTGGATTAGATGTTCCTTCTCTGCACCCTGCAGATCAGTAGACATGAGTGTCGCTCTCAGAGTCGTCACTGCGTCATCCTTGTGCCGCTCTGCCTTTCTCCATGTGCTCCAGGAGCTGAGATTCTGCTCTTCATCTGTGTGCTCCCAAAGCTGAGCACAGTGCTTAAAATGGTTTTTGGGTAAAGAAATATGGTTTTTGGATGAAGAAGTAAGGCAGATTCCATAACCAACTTTTGTACTATTACATGGAGACTAATAATTCTGAAAACGGGTATGTCCATTAAAGGCATTGTGATATAAGTTTGCACAGGAGTGCAAAAAAAAGAAAAATGAACTGTTTGAAGTCATGGGTGGTAGCAAGAGAAAGATTCCAAGAGTAGGTGATTTTTTGTGGTCATTATTTTTTTAATAGGTGGTTTGCAAGACCAGGGGACGAGGTAGCAGACGTTGAGTGAAAGCATGGTTCACGGTGACGTGGTCGAGCAATGCACATGACTGGAATAGAGAGGCGTGAGACATTTCCCATGACGTGAGCATAGAGTGTGGACAGGAGTTTGGTGAGAGAAAGATCCAGAGAAGAAAGTGTATGCCAAGCTAAGAAGTTTGAACTTTATCTCAAGGGCAGTGGAAGGCTGGCAGAGAGTTTTAAGCACAAATGTGATTTAAATAGAATGACTTTTTTTTGTTTAAAGAAAGTCTCCGTTGATGACTATGTTCAGGAATGTTTGACAAGGTCAAGATCAGAGCAGACAAGTGTTTTAAGGAGAGGGAACAGTGGGCAGCATGTGGGAAAGAAAACCAGAGGTCAGAAAAAGCTTCATTCATAAAAGAAAAACACACTCAGAGCAGAGAGAGGCTATTCCAGGAGTTCCAGAGGGAAATGTTTGGGGTCAGAGCCACAGCAGAGGTCAGAGAGGGAGAAGGATGACCCAGGAGACCCTGGGCAGTGACTGAGTACACAGGAAAGAGAGGGGGCTGGGCTGACTCTCAGTGAGATGTGGGTGACTAGGTGGACAGCGGTGACACTCAGGGCAACACAGGAGACCACGAAGAGTCCATTTGGTGGGGAAGGGGCACGTGGATCAGTGGAGTTTTGTACACACTGATTTGAGGGGCTTGTGGAATGCCAGGTGTGGGTGTCCAGTAGACAGCACACTGTTTAAGAGTGAGGCCTGAAATAAAAATACAAATCCTAAAGTCAGCAGCATATAGCCTCAGAGAAATTCAGGGAGTGAATGAGATAACCCGGGGCAACAACCTTCAATGCATCATGAAATAAAAACAGTAATAAACACAAAACCCTGGGGTAAAAGGAATCAACCTTTAAGGAACAGGCAGGGGAAGATGAGGCTGGAAGGAGACTGCTACCCAGACCGCTACCCACATTTATGACCGGAAAACAGAGAAAGGAGGAAGAAGCTAGAGAGACTTAATCCGGAGTGAAGACATAAAGAAATTTAAAATTTTCAAGTCAAGAGAGAGAGAGAAGATGAAAATACAGCAAAGGTAAATACAATGTCTAAAAAGAGATGATGGAATGGATGAAGATCAGATGGAGGGGCTGGTCTTGTAGGGGAAGGAAGATGTTTCTTTGCGTGAAACTGCAGGAAAAGGAGAGAGGAAGGAGGACTCCAGGGTAGAGGTGGGGATGGAAGTTCTCACCTGGTAATCTTGGTTTTCTCAGTAAATTAAGAGGCAAGTTTATTTGCTGAAAGAGGAGGTTGATAGTGGGAATAGAAAAAGAAAATCGATAAAGGGGTGTGATAGCACCTTTGGGAATCGGGAGAGACACCTGATCAGGAGAAACACATTCCAGAATTGGGAGGGGGGGGTAGGTTCCATGAGGCCCCTTGTACCTCCTTATTGCCTTCAGAGAAAACACATTTCTGTCAGAAGTAGGATAGAAATTTCCATGAAAATTAGTACATGAAATCAGCTAAATAGATTTTAAAATATAAATCATATTCTATTTTAAGGAAATACGAAAATCTGTAAAGTTTTTATATCAAGATAAAAAAAAAACCCACCAAGCAAACTCAGCATTGGGTGATGTTAGGGGTAGAATTACCAGTGTCCAAAGATCAAAGATTAGAGAAATAGCTAGCATGGATCATGGATAAATATTGATGTTATGGCATCCCCCTAACAAATGAATGAACCTATAAAAAACACTCTAAGCTTGCACATAAATACATTTCATTGCCATGCTGGTGAAAAGATAGATCTGGATGCCATAGCTTTGAGGTGGCACAGATTTAATCAGCTGTGTGGTGCTTAGCAGCTCGCCCATGAGAGCAGGTGGAAGGATGCAAAGCGGAGAGAGGGTTTTGTGTCCCGCGTAAGGGAAGAACAGGGCAGGTCATCAACGGAGACTTTCTTTAAACAAGGGCAGAACTCAGCTGGAGAAGCAGCTGAGTTCTACATGGAAGGCGGGTGCTCAATTGAGAACATGGGCTTGAAAGCCTGAGCATCCCTCTCACAATGAAACAGACAGTGTCCTGGTAGGTAGGTCTGATCATGACAAATACCAGGGGTGCCAAAAATATGTATATGCATGTCAATAGATGTTATCTATCTATATATTACTGGACGCTGATGGTACTTATTTTGAGCACCTCTTGTAATTACGGAAGTCAAGTACGACTTGTATCCATCTTTTGTCATCAGGATATATCGAGTGTTACAATTTTAATACAGTTTTTTTCCCTTTCTAAAATATGTATTTTTTGCCACCTCTATAAAATCAAACATTAACCATCAATTGAGAAAACTCTTTGTAATTTAGTAATAGAAATGCACTACCTTGACATGATTTGAAAATTCCCTCTGAAACCATAGGCAATATCGTACTTAAAGTAAAATAGCAGAAGCTTTCTCTTTTTTTTTGACACAGTAACCTCAGACTCCTGGCTCAAGCAATCCTCCTGCCTCAGCCTCCCATGTAGCTAGTCTCTATAGGTGCCTATGATGATGTCAGGTAATTTTTCTATTTTTGGTAGAGATGAGGTCTCCCTCTTACTTAGGCTGGTCTTGAACTCCTGAGCTGAAGGGATCCTCTCGCCTTGACCTCCTAAAGTTGAGGTGTAAGCCACCATGCCCTGCCAGCAGGAACATTCTTATTAAAGGTAGGAATAAGATAAATATGACTATTACTACAATTATTTATTTAACACTTTTCTGAAATTATAGCCAATGAAAAAGGCCAGAAAAGAGAAATAAGAAATATTACTATTGGAGAATTATCATTATTTATAGACAATAAAATTTTATTTCTAGAAAACCCTTGGGAATAAACTGAAAAATTATTTGGAATAATTAGAAAGTTTAGAAGGACAGTCAGTCATAAAATTAATATAAAAATATTCACTACATGCCAAAAATGATCAGTTAGAAAACATAATGGAAAAAGGTCCTGTTCACCAGAATAACATAATTAAAGATATCCAGGCATAAATTGATAAACGTTCTACAGTAGCTACATTGAAAACAATTGTAACATTTGACTAAGAGACATTTAAAAAAACTTAAATTGAAACTTATGCTGTTTTCATGAGAGGTAAAATATAGTGCAGTATTATAATGATATTGATAGCCCCTGAACAGACATATTAATTTAATGTCATTTAATAAAAATCTCCTTTGTTTTGTAAAACTAGTTAAAATAATAATGATTTTACTTACATACATGAGCTTGTGAGAATGGCCAAGAAAAAATCTTTGAAAAATTAATGAGAAGGAAATTATACCACCAGCGATATAAACATTATGATAAATATACATTTGTACATTCATAGGTAGAGATGGAACCAGAAGGAAACTTGGGTGTAATTAAGAACTTAGACTATAGTGAAGTTGAAATTCAAATTGGTGAAATAAAAAGGACTGTTTATACATTATATGAAGACAGGACAAATGGTCAGCTGCTAAAGTCACACCTGCTACTGGTCCCAACGTAAGAGTCTCTCTAGGGGGTCAGTGTCTGCCCATCTCCAGCAGCCCTGCTCTCCCAGCCTTCCAGACCCTGCCCCCTTTGCTCCTGTCTGTCACAGTGCGAGCCACAGCAATCCTAGCCCCATATGTGACCCAGCTGAGTCCATGAAATGAACCCAGACTTTCCTCACAGCTACCCAGAGTGTTTGAGTAACCAAGTTCAGAAGTGCAAACTCTAACCACTGAAAGAGAAAGAGTGAACAGATTCCTTCCTCCTCATTCCCCTCTGTGCCATTGGATCTACGCACTGGTTCTGTCCACCTGTCTGTTGACATCTGGAATGACTGGGCAGTAGCTGTGTTTTCCTGTAAAGCAGTAGCTAGCTGGTAATGATGTGCTACCTTTGCTTTTCTTCCCTTCTCTTTTTCATTTTCCCTTTTCCCTCATCTTAATGCCGTGGGATCCCTCTCTCCTAAAACCTTGAACTTGCAAGCTTTACTTCAGGATATGCTTTGTAAGGAACTGGAGCTAAACTCATTCCTTTTTCTTGCCTCATATTGAAATGTATCATAGATGGATCAGACAATTATAATGTTTAAGAAAATTCATGGAAAAATAAAAATAAAATACTAGTTTATTGGTCTGTCTATAAACATGCATGTTATTGAAGTGTGGACAATCTCATGTAAGAACTCAATAGATCTGACTTTACATAAATCTAAAACCATACACAGGATAAAGGTTCCCAAAGAAATTAAAATAGAACAGTATACTAGATGACTCAGGAATCTGTCTTCTGGTTATAGACCCAAAGGAGAGAAAATCACCATCTCATAAAGATATCTACACTCTCACGTCTATTGAAGCATTATTCGAGATAACCAAGACATGGAAATAACTGAAGTGTCCGTTGATGGATGAATAGTAAAAACAAAAATGGTCACACACACACAGGAATATTATTCACCTTGAGTAAAGGAGTTCCTGTTGTTTGCCACAACATGGACAGAACCAAAACACATTATTCTAAGTAAAATAAGCAGAAAGAAAAATACTGAATGATCTCGCTTATATGCAGAATTTAAAAAGAAAAAAAGGTCAAGGTCAAGCATACAGAGATATCAAAACAGTAGTTATCAGGGGCAGGGCAATGGGAAGATGCACTTTAAAGAGTATAACGTAACAGAGATATAGGATGAAGACTTAATGTACAACGTGAGGACTGCAGTTAATAAAATTATATTATGCATTTTTGTTAAATAAGTAGATTTTAGCTGCTCTTGTCACACACAAAAATGTAACATGAGATGACCAGATAATGCTAAATTTTTAACTATAGTAACTCTTTAAAAACGTAGCATCATGTTGTAAACCTCAAATATACAAAACAAAATTTATTTAAAAATAAACAAGAATGGACTATTTCAGACAAAATAAAGTAACAAATAACAAACAAGAACTATTTAAAATGCCTTTGGCAAAAATAGTTTAACATGTGTTAACAGGTTGATATAGGGTAATATATGTATAAGAAGCTTTTCTAAATCAATAAAACAAATCTTATTAGGAGAAATTAGACTGACTTGAACAAGTAATCCTCAAAGAAGAAACAAATAATCAAAAAGCATATGGGAAGAAATATTCGGGCTCATAAAAGTCAAGAAAATATGAATGAAAACAACAAAGATTTCTCCTATCATATTTTCTCCTAATGTATTTGCAAAGATTAAAACCAAAGGCAATGCCCAAAGCTGTGGAGGGTGCTATGATACTTTTGCAAACTAGTGGAAGGTCTGTAAATTGGTAGATTCTTTCTAGAAATATAAATCCAAGGCTTTCAGAATATTCTTATCCTTTAAACTAATAAATCCACATATAATAATTTATCCCAAGGAAATAATCAGAGAACTGAAAATTATGAGGATGGACAACTCAGTTTGTGAACTCATCCTATAAAAAGTGCTACATACCTCATTGCTGAATATCACTATGGCCACCTCCAAAGTACATACTTTGGGAAACTATGCACTGACACCAGCACCTAGTCCAGCCTTCAAGTCAATTTTGGAACTCCTTTTCTGGGATGGCCATCAAAGCTGTTGTTGCATACTCTTTATGTCCTGAATGTCATCAAAATGTCTTCCTTTCAATATTTCCTTTATCATTGGGTCAAGAAAAATGTCACTGGGGGCCAGATCAGGTGAGTAGGGAAGGTGTTTCAATACAGTTCTTTGTTTACTGGTTAAAATCTCCCTCACAGAACGTGTCGTGTGAGCTGGTGCACTGTCCTGATGCAAGAGCCATGAGTTGTTGGCCAAGATTTTCAGTTAAGATTCTCCTGCTCCCCCTGAATGGGCACAATGTAGGGAGGTATGGCATACCTTTTGGGTGCAGGACATAATTACAAGAGGGACTGAACCTAACACATTCAAATATAGTGATTTTAATAAAAAGATATCGTGGCTGTTTCTCTATAAATATTTCCTTGGCCTGTGATGCTTCTCACAGTCAGCTGACAATTTTGATGCATGGTGTGATGATGTTTTGCAATGTTTCACCAGTTCTGCTCATTACTGGCCTCCCTGACCTGACTTCATCAGTGATGCTTTCTCTCCCCTCAGAAAAACGCTTAGTTTATTTGCATGCTGCCCTTTCTTTCATGGCATTATCGCCATAAACTTGGACTAACATGTACCTGATTTCACTTCCACTCTTGCCAAGTTTAACAAGAAATTTATGAATGTTTGTTAGTTGCTTTAATTCATGCTCTGACATTCTCATGATGGCACACAAAAACTGACAACAGCAATACTGAACGTCACTCAGCAAGATGCCACCAAAGATCAACACAAACACAGCTGTGAGACACTGATATACCAAGATTATGAAACCTTACTGAATAGTTTGTACAGTGCTGCCAACCTAAGAGCATGATGGCAAATTCACAAACTAAATTGTGAGACCTCGTATGACCAAAGATACTCAGAACAACATTGTTTATAATATTAAACAACTAGAAATAAGATAATACCAAAGAAGAAGAATGGCTAAATACATTTTTACACCTTAATAAGATGAGATGTTTCTGTACCTATTTTACATTATATTTTTGAAAATATGAGTGTGCAAAAATGTTCTCAACATATCCAAGACTATTAAAAAACCTGTTTATAAATGTTATGTAAAATAAAATTTCAAGTAAAAAGCCCCGATAGCGCTTATACAGTATATGTCACCAATCCATGTCTTTCCTTTCATGTTTTCTCCAAGACAAACTAAACAAAACAAGAAATAGAAGCACAAAAATTAAAAAATTAATGGTGAGTCTCTTGGTGTTTTTTGCTAACTTTGCAATTGTAAAATATCATTTAGGAATGGTTTTGTGCTATGGACCTAAAAACAAAACTTCTAGAGGAGAACATAGGAGGAAATCTTTTTTTTTTTTTTTAAGTAAATTTATTTCAGGTTAATGTGAGGGTATAAACGAGCAAGTCGAAATATTTAATTTTGTTAGGTAGAGTCTTTCTTGTGTTTATGTCCCACACACAAAAGTTGTGCTATCTCCCCCACCCCATGCCCATTCCGAAAGAGCACCCCAATCTTTGCCCTCTCCCTCTTTACCTTTTTCCCTAACTTGAATTGAAATGAGTTTTTCTCCTATGTGGGCATGCATCAGATCATCTACTGGCTTCATATTAGTATTGAATACGTTGGATAATTTTTTTTCCATTCTTGTGGTACTTTACTAATAAGAATGTGTTTCAACTCCATCCAGGATATTACAAAAGATGTGAAGTTACCATCTTTTTTTATGGTTGAATAGTATTCCATGATGTGCATGTACCATAATTTGTTAATCCATTCCTGAGTTGATGAGTATTTATCTTGTTTCCACATCTTGGTAATTGTAAATTGAACTGCAATAAATAATCTAGTGCAAATATCCTTATGATAAAATGATTTTTTTTTCTGTGCAGATGCCTAGTAGTGGTATTGAGGGCTCAAATGGGAGATCTAATTTGAGATCTTTGAGGATTCTCCATACTCCTTTCCAAAGAGGCTGTATTAGTTTACAGTTCCAACAATATAAGTGTGTTCCTCTCTCATCACATCCACGCCAACAACTTTGGGACTTTGTGATATGGATTAATCTTACTGGGGTTAGGTGATATCTCAGGGTGGTTTTGACTTGCATTTCTCTGATGATTAGAAATGATAAGCATTTTTTCATATGTTTGTAAGCCATTTGTCTTACAGAAGGTTCTATTCATTTCTGTTGCCCAGTGATCTGTGGGATTGCTAGCTTTTTTGTTGTTATCGATTAATTTGAGTTTTTCATAGATCCCAGTTATCAATCCTTTGTCTGATTCAAAATATGCAAATACCTTCTCCCATGCTGAAGGTTGTCTGATTGCTTTGATTTTTGTCTCCTTAGCTGCATAGAACCATCTCAGTTTAATTAAGTCCCATTTTAGTTGTTGCAATTGCCACAGAAGTTTTCTTCATAAAATTCTTCCTGAGGCCAATATGTTCAAATGTTTTTCCCACACTTTCTTGGAAGATTTTTATTGTTTCATGCCTTAGATTTAAATCTTTTATCCATCTTGAATCAATTTTTGTGCATGGTAAAAAGTGTGGGTCCAGCTTCAGTCTTTTACATGTGAATATCTCCCAACACCATTTATTGAATAGTGATTATTTTTCCCAGTGTGTGCTCTTGTTTAGTTTATCAAAGATCAGGTGGCTGTAAGATATTAGTTTCATCTCAAGGTTTTCTATTTAGTTCCAAATGTCTATGTCTTTATTTTTGAGCTGATACCATGCTGTTTTGATCACTATGGACTTGTAACATAGCCTAAAGTCTGGTAGGGTAATGTCCCCGGCTTTGTTTTTATTACCATAGGAGAAAATCTTTTGGACTTGGAGGTAGGCAAAGATTTCTTAAAACACAAAAACCTCAAATTATAAAAGAAAAAAGAGATGAAAATTGAAACCTATTAAAATTTAAAGCTTCACTTTTTAAAAGATACCATTAAGAAATAAAAAGGCAGGCTCAGCACCTGTGGCTCAATCAGCTAAGGCACCAGCCACGTACACCTAAGGTGGCGGGTTCGAATCCCCAACCCGGGCCCGCCAAACAACAATGATAGCTGCAACCAAAAAATGGCCAGGCGTTGTGGCGGGCCCCTGTGGTCCCAGCTACTTGGGAGGCCGAGGCAGGAGACTCGCTTGAGCCCAGGAGTTGGAGGTTGCTATGAGCTGTGATGCCATGGCACTCTACCCAGGGGGATAGCTTGAGGCTCCATCTCAAAAAAAAAAAAAAAAAA
>CAUYQV010141516.1:0-11220 GCA_963574575.1 Galagoides demidoff
TGAAACTCTTAGGCCTAAGTGATTCTCTTTCCTCAGCCTGCCAAGTAGCTAGGACTACAAGCGCCCACCACAGTGCCCACCTGTTTTTTTTTTTGTTGCAGTTGTTATTGCTGTTTAGCAGCCGCAGGCCAGGTTCGAACCCGCCATGGTGTTACGTGGCTGTCACTCTAACCACTGAGCTACAGCTGCCAAGTCTGATTTTCGTTTTTGAGACAGAGTTTCACTCTGTCACCCTCAATAGAATGCCATGGCATTACAGCTCACAGCAACCTCAAAGTCTTGGGCTCTAGCCATCCCGCTGCCTCAGGCTCCTAAGTAGCTGGGGCTATAGGCACCTCCCACAACGCCTGGCTAATTTTTCTATTTTTAGTAGACACAGGATCTCGCTCTTGCTCAGGCTAGTCTCAAACTCCTGACCTCAAGCAATGTACCTGCATCAGCCTCCCAAACTGCTAAGCCATCATGCCTGGCCTAAAGGGTAGGCTTTTAATTGGGCCAAGAGCCACCCCTGAAAATATAAGATTTTCTGTGTAGGCAGAGTTTTTACATGGACAGGATGCACATAGCTTTCATCAGAATATCAAAGTTGTTTGTAACCCATAAGAGAATCTTAAGTAATTCTTAACAGAGCCTCAGAATCTCATACTGGGACAGTGAAGTGGCACGTCTTAAAGCAAACATTTTAAAGCACCAATTTCATAAGCTATAAATTACTTGCTGGGTTATGTTAAAGACACTCTAAGCATATTTCTCCATTCCTTTAGTACTTTTCTCATCAAAGTTTTTCTTCTTCCAGCCTCCACCATCCCAGCCTGCCCTTCTCCAGGCTCCATCCTCTCCCTCTTTGCAGAAAAGGCCTCTGCTTAAAAAAGCCTTATGGTCTCTGCCAAGCAACAATGATGTTCCACTTTACATTTAAACCTATTATTGATAACATTTCCCCTCATTTCTGATATCATTTAAACAAGTACAGATAAAGAATATCATGCCACGCCAATCTCTCTATTATTTTTACAAATTTAAAATACTCTCTGAACTTACTAGTTCAATGCAAACACAACTGTCCCAACAGTTTTATTCCAAAAACTAGAGATCTAGTCAAGCCAAGAAAAGAGCAACTGCAGCTCTGCACTCCTATGTCCATGCTTTAATGTTATCAACTCATCAATGACCAGCTGAGTCACTACGAATTCCCATACTCTCTCAGGGTAGAAAAGCAGAATCTATTTTTAACCAATTCCCCTTTACCGGCAGATAACAACACATCATTGGTGTGTTCTGATGAAATCTATTACCTATACTTCATTTACTACTTATATAAGCTTTTATACTTAAGCAATTGTAGTCTTTCAGGAAAGAGAAGATAACGAGAGTTGTAAAACACATCAAGAGGAAAATTTATTTTTGCTTCAATGGCATGAGGCAACGTAAATTTTACAGCCACAAAAAATTAAGTATTGTATATTATATTACTATAATACATTTAAAAATCATCGCCATAGGAAATTACATCTTAAATTTTCTTTCTGACAGTTTTGGCGGGGGCCGGGCTTGAACCCACCACCCCCAGTATATGGGGCAGGTGCCCTCCTCCTTGAGCCACAGGCACCACCCGTATATCTTAAATTTATCCCCTTTAACAACGACTTCTATTATTCAGAATAAATTTATGTTGCAGCATTAGTAACTACTTTTATGTTGTGACCAACTCAGAGCTTTTTTAAGTCCTTCCCCTGTGAAATACACAGTGGAAAAGCACACTTGAAATACTTCAGTGACCACTCTTTGTGTCAAAATAAGCCACGAAATTCATCAAACACTGTCTTACTTTGTAGATCAAGAAAACCTACTATATGGGCTTCCTTTCGTTTCTGTTTAATTGCTTCAACAGCTAAAAGATGCAAGTAATAAACAATTTATTTGGTGGCACAATACAGAAACTTTAAAGTCCTAACCAAGTATGGGCAATCAAAAAAAAAAAAACTCAAATTAGAAAGGAATTTGAACTCACAAAGTATTAAGTGAAGCTATGTTTGAGAGATCCAGCACTGAACTCTGCCTTGAAGTGGGCAAACCAGCCTACCTTTTCCCCTACAGTAAAGCAACTAGAGTTATAGATCAAAACTAACTAGATTTTCCATGAGCAACACTAAGTTATCACTAAACATTCTCATCAGTGAACAATTCTTAATTGAACAGAATCAGGCAGGATAAAACATTATGAAATCAGTACACACATCACACTGGAATGGAATTTATCTTCACTCTGCGCCACACCGCCTGGAATGAAAAATGTGAACTACAATAAAGAGCAGGGAAAATGACACTTGACAGAAACCAAACAATGACCTGAAATGACTCTAGAAGGGAGATGCCTTTCCCTTCTCGAAGTAATGTATATAGACAAGGCTCAAACTACAGACTGTGAAATAACCTGGAGACCTCACAGCAGTTAGCTTCTAATTTGCTCAAACATCCTACAATCTCTAGAAGTCAAACACACGATGACACAAATACAAAAACACAACACATCTAACATCCAATATTATTTATTGTATTACAGAAATAACAACAGATGTGGGGAGGAGGGGGTGCATGATGTAATATTATTCTCAGGTAGGTAATATTTTCCTAAATCTCCGTGGAATTCATGAATTCAACGTTTTACCTTCACCAGCTAGCTTTTAACTAAAATACCTTGTCACCAAGTCTTTTCAATCAAAGCTGTCCAAAATTCTACAATCGAGCAAATAACATAAAATTAGAAACATGCAATACCAGACTTTCTTCCAGGAGCCCAGATACTCTCTAGACATCAGGCCTATAAAGAATTAAAGCCCATTAAAAATATTAAGTATAACACAAGCCTTCCAAGAAGTGAGACTTTTTGGGGGTGATGGGTAATGTCAGTTAACTTCCTCTTCCTTTAAAAAGGTCAAAGCCAGGGAAGCGTCCGGTATAACATTTCCTCCTTAGATCGCGTTCTACCCACAAAAACCACATCACAATTCCCCCTATCGCCAAAACACATTAGCCAGAGGGAGTGCTTGCTGTACACTCTCACGGTAGATTGAAAATCCAACTTACCTCGGAAACGAGCTGATTAGTTTCAAACAGGAAATTTACCAATAAAGTTTATCATGTATAAATAATAAAGAATTAGGTAAACCCACCATGCCCTCTGCTGCAGGGGAAACTGAGGGGAAACGAGGAGTAAGAGGGTGTAATCCTCACGACAATCAAGAGAAAAGCCCTACCCTGCAGGGCTGGTCCAGGCACCAGCAAATTCTGCCTAATAAAAGGGGGGGTGGGGGGTGTTAAGGGAGGAGAAGACAAGGATCTCCCAGCTCTAAAAGAGAAGGGCTGCAGAAACATGGCTTGAGTGGAGCTAGTTTTCACAATATTGCAGAGTCCCGGGATCCCCCGCAGTGCTGCTTCCGTGGCACCCCAAAAGCTCTGGCCAAGCCCGGTGCGGAGGCCTGAACAGTAGCCCCTTTCCTAACTGGACTATGGCAGCCAAACAGCAGGGTACCGTAAGAGTCTCCCTGGGCTGCAGCTACAAGAGCCGAAGGGCCAGCAGGAAGGTGAAAAGGATACTGTTGGGGCGCCTGGGTCTGGAGGGCCCTGATGTTCGGGTGAGGAGGGGCCGCTGCTGCTGCCGCCGCCGCCGCCGCTGCTGCCGCCGCCGGGTGAGGAGGCGGTACCGCTGCCGCCGCCGCCGCCGCCGCTCCGGTGCCGGGTCCGGTTCCTGCTGCAGCCGCTGAGCCTGATTTCAGAGCCGGTTTCTGCGGTAAACTCATGGCAAAGCGAAGCCACCAACCCCCCCAGAGCGGGACCGGGCGCGTCGGGGTGCAGGGGCCGGGGGCAGCGGGGGGGCGGGATGGGGGCAGACCCGGGGAGGCGGCGGGAGCAGGGGGCCGGGGGGAGGCTGGGAGGAGGAGGAGGAGGGGGCCGGGGCCGGTCACACACGCCCGCCGCCGCCGCCGCCGCCGCCGCCGGCAGCAGCAGCCGCCCCGCGGGCCAGCACCACCGGCTGCCGGTCTCCGTGACAACGCGACCCCAGGGGGGGGGCCGGACCCGGCGGGGGCAGGAGGCGGAGAGACCGGACCTTTCACGGCAATATCCTCATGGGCCGGCGGCGGGGGGTCTTTATCCCCCTCCCCGGGGGAAGCGGCGCCCTTCTCGGTAGCGGGGCTCAGGCGATGCCGGCGGATTTTCTTCACTCAACGAGCAGAGCATCCAACATGGCGCTGCGGCCGCCTCCAGCAGTCCGGCAGGACGGCCGCTCGGAAAACTTCGGGCCTTTTCGGAAAGGATCGGAGGACCGAGTGTGGGAAGCCCCTTCGGCTCTTTCCGGAGAGTGGGAGATATCGGGATTCTTCGTAAGATCTCGGGTGCGTCTTCGGCCTCAGTTCGGGAGCACTCTTGGGTAACTCGCTTTCTCGGGAAAGATCGGCCAGGGGGGCTTCTCCAGCTCGCCGCGGCTGGGGTGCGGGGCGGAGGAAGAGACCAAAGGCGAGGTCTGGCCTGCGAGAGACCTCCCCTGCGGCCTAGCCTTGAAGAACAATGGTAACGGCCTTGGAGCTTGCGGTCCGCCGAGACCTGCCCGCAGAGGCGGGGAGACGAAGGCGGCGGCGAGGCGAGAAATCTCGGTAGTGGAAGGAACCGCTTAACCAGAGTGAACCTCGGCGAATGGGAGCCCGCCGACAGGACTTGTTAGCAGAACGGATACCACTCGCTGGTCGGTAGCCACGCATTTCACATCCATTATGTCGACACGTCGTTCTCAGACGCTCTGAGAGGTAAATGGAATGAGGAGCCCCATTTCCAGCGGCCACTGAAAATCCGAGAGGAAAAGTGACTGGCCCAAGGTCACCTGGCCAGGAAAGGACAAACCTAAGCTTGATCTAAATTCCACCTAAATCCGGATGAATCTATCCACTTCCCAAATTGGCTGGGGACATGATCTGACCTGCCTTATCTACATCAGTGGCCTTAAGTCAGGGGTCTGTGAATGGATTCTTCCCAAGACCTAGCCCAGAACTGGTGTGCCTTTTGGCCAGCAGCCAGTGGTCAGCTCTCAATGCCCTCTGCCGGGGTAACATTAGATGATAAGGGCCTTTTCTTCCCACCTGTACCTATCAAGATCACTCTCACCCCCACCAGGAGCAGGCTTGTCCTAAGCACACTAACATTGTGTGGAAAGGTACCAAAACATCCATCGTGAAGCAATCTGGGAACAGTGGTTACTGGGCATGGTCCTGAGCACTTCGATATCTCATGCAGACCTATAAAATAGGTAGTACCCATTTTACAGATTAATAAACAGCCTAGGAAGGCTCGATGCCATCAGATAATGCAGAAGCTGAGAATATTGAGGCTCAAAAGGGACAGGAGACTTTCCCAAGATCACATACACAGTTTATTTGGTAGAGCCAAGATAAAAGTCTAGTTCTCACTCTGTTACCCTACTTCATACTGCCTTCCTTTATTTTTTTTTTTAATTCACATGAAACTATACATAATATCATGCCTATAATCCTAGCACTCTGGGAGGCCAAGGCAGGTGGATTGCCTGAGCTAACAGGTTTGAGACCAACCTGAGCCAGAGTGAGACCTCTTCTCTAAAAATAGCCGGGTGTTGTGGCCAGGGCCTGTAGTCTCAGCTACTGGGGAGGCTGAGGCAAGAGAATCACTTGAGCCCAAAAGTTTGAGGTTGCTGTGAGCTATGACACCTCTTCATTCTACCAAGGGTGACAAGGTAAGACTGTCTCACAAAAAAAAAAAAAAAAAAAAAACAACAAAAAATGGAGGCTTAAATCTTGACAATACCTGTGAGCCCCAATTGCTCCTGATGGGATAAAAGAGTATCTGAGACTGATGCCACAAACCCCTCCCTCCACTCCATCCTACTCCATCCCACTGCACCCCACCCCTTGCCAAATAACATCTTTCTTGCTAGGGTTCCAGAGTTCCTTGTATTGAAAAAAAAGCCTCATCCCACATTTCCAGAGTGGAAGACAGCAGCTACTTTGGAATCCTAAACCATTTGGATTTGCAACACCTGATTATTTAGAATTGGATTGTCACTCCTCTCCATGTATAACTGGTTCCAGAAGAATTCCCAAGTGGTCCTTCAGTTCCCCAGATTCTCCTCTCTTGTTCTGAGATCTCAGGCTTCCTTATCCCAATCAAAATCTGTTCCCAGGAAAGGATTCTCATTTACACTAGCGTGATAACAGATTGACAATTTCTTTTTTTTTTTCTTTTGAGACAAGAGTCTCCCTATGTCACCCTCTGTAGAGTGCTGTAACATCACAGCTCACAGCAACCTCAAACTCCTGGGCTTAAAGGATTCTCTTGCCACAGCCTCGGAAGTAGCTGGGACTACAGGCACCCGCCACAAAGCCCAGCTTTTTTTGTTGTTGTTGCAGTTGTTTAGCTGTCCTGGGCCAGGTTCAAACCCGCCACCCTCAGTGTATGTGGCTGGCGCCATAACCACTGTGCTACAGGCACTGAGCCAGATTGATAATTTCTTAATTGTTATTCTTTTCTGGGCAGTGCCTGTGTGGATCAGTGGGTAGGGCACCAGCCCCATATACTGAGGGTGGCAGGTTCAAAGCTGGCCCCGGCCAAACTGCAACAAAAAAATAGCCTTGTAGCAGGCGCCTGTAGTTCCAGCTATTTGGGAGGCTGAGGCAAGAGAGTTGCCTAAGCCTAGGAGATGGAGGTTGCTGTGAGCTGTGACAACACAGCAATCTACCAAGGGCAACAAAGTGAGACTCTGTCTCTAAAAAAAAAAGACTTGGACAAAATAAAGTAGAAATCCCAGATAAGATTCGGGCTGCAGGCAATCAATGGGAGAAGTTTGTAGGGAGCAAAGTCAGAAGGGTAAAGCACGGCCCTGTTCAACACCTCCCCATTTGCCCAGAGCAGCTAATGTTGCTTGAGACACCTACTATGTGCCTTGGTACTACTCTGCTAAACAATTTGCTTAGATTAACTCATTTCGCCCAACAACTCTGTAAGGTTATCATATCTCATTTACAAATAAAAAAAATCTGAGATTCAAATAGGTGGAGAAGCAATTTATACAATTTTTAAGTGGAACTGACAGAATTCAAACCCAAGGCATTGAACTCCAGGTCTGATTTGCCACGTTGCCTTCAACACAGCAACCTACCCACTATGACAGCAACCTACCCACTTGTTGTATTGTCAACAAGAAAAACTGATTTTGTTGACTTGCCTGTTAAGAGCCTGCCATAGCTCCCCTGTTGCCTTCAGGATCCAGTCTAAATATGAGATCCTTCAGGGACAGGGCTCTGCATCCAACTTGCCACACTCCATATCAAATCCAGAGCTGCAGCCACCTTAATCCACTGGTCTATTAAAAATAAAACCATTCTTCTCAACCTAGAGCCTGTGGTCAGGCTGCTTCTACTACTCAGATCCCCAAACCATCCTTTCTCTCCTTAGCCAGTTGACTAATTCTTGCTTCGAGGCTTGGCTCAACCATCACCTTCTCCAGGGAACCCTTCTTCACTCCCCAAGCTGAATGAGGCATTCATCCCACGGGCCCCCTGAGCAGGCATGCATAACTCTCAGGGTACTCTCAGGGTTGAGAGTGCAGACATGGGAATCAAATGACCTGAGTTTGATTCTCACACCTGCCATTTTTTATTAGCTGTATGACCTTGGAGAAAGCACTTCTCCAAGCTTTAGTTTTCTCATCTGTAAAATAAAGAGATTCTACCTGCTAAAGTTATCATAAGAAATAAGACAGACCAGGAGCAGAGGCTTACACTTATAATCCTGACACGCTGGAAGGCTAGAGGCAGGTGGATTGCTTGAGCTCATGAGTTTAAGACCGGCCTGAGCCAAGAAAAAGACCTCGTCTTGCTATTAAAACACTATTTTTTAAAAAAAAGGAAGAAAGAAAAAAATAGCTGGGCATTGTGGCAGGCGCCTGTAGTCACAGCTATTTGGGAGGCTGAGGCAAGAAGATGGCATGAGCCCAAGAGTTTGAGGGTGCTGTGAGCTATGGTGATCCCACAGCACTCTACCCAGGGTAACAGAGTGAGACTCTGTCTCAAAAAAAAAAAAAAGAAGACAAATACAAAGCACTTAGCCCAGTGCCTAGCTCGTAGTAATTCTTAGATGTATTTTAGCTATTATTATTCATTTATGCAGGGACAAAACTTAGCCATTTAAAATATCTCTGCTATCTAGGACTCAATAAATTGGTTGTGAAATCTGCTGAATGAATGAATAATCATGAATTGCCGGAAAATTTTGTTAACTTGGAGAAGTCCTAGATAACACAGAGCCTTGGCTAGGCCTCACTGCAAAGGGAGACAGAAAGGGAAGAATATCCTAGAGTAGACAGTGTTAGCCCAAGAGAGGAATATCGTACCTTTGACCTGCCACTGTTCCCAGGGCCCAACACAGACAGCCTCCAGCAAAGACCTGCCATCCCAAAGAGGGAAAAGACAGATGGAGACTAGGCCTTTTACATCTCCTCCTGGCTGGGTGATGGTGTATTGCTTATTTGTTAGAATGTGGGGTCCCTGCTCTGTTTCCCTGAGTGAGCTGGAGATTGGACTCAAAGGGACTCCTTAATTAATTTATTTATTTTTTCTTTGAGACAGAGCCTCAAGCTGTCACCCTGGGTTGAGTGCAATGGCATCACGGCTCACAGCAACCTGGGCTCAAGCAATTCTCCTGCCTCCGCGTCCTAAGTAGCTGGGACCACAGGTACCTGCCACAATGCCCGGCTATTTTTTTGGTTGCAGCCATCATTGTTGTTTGGTGGACCCAGGCTGGATTCGAACCCGCCAGCTCAGGTGTATGTGGCTAGCACATTAGCCACTTGAGCCACAGGCACCAGAGCCCTCCTTAATTTCTTAATTGTAGTCCATGAGACTTGGTTTGCAGCAGCATCATGACAATCTTTATGAACCAAGTGACCTGGTAATCTCAATTTTCTACTTCCTAAGGTTAAAACTTTCAAAAATATTGTGGCAAGCTCAAGTTCTCTGACCCCTTCATTTTTCCTTCTGGAGGGACTGAACTTTAAGCATAAAAACAAGCCATGTTATGCCAAGAGAAGCCATTTGTATTAGCCACAGAGAAGGTTAGATGCTCCACTCTGAAACATGCAAACATCCACCAGGGCCTACTGAGGTAAAGCTAGACATGGACCTTGGTG
This sequence comes from Galagoides demidoff, assembly GCA_963574575.1. Taxonomy (NCBI): domain Eukaryota; kingdom Metazoa; phylum Chordata; class Mammalia; order Primates; family Galagidae; genus Galagoides; species Galagoides demidoff. Next base: position 9,212 of record CAUYQV010141516.1, read on the forward strand.
GCCCAAGATCTAGACCTGAGGTACTTAAGACAGAGATGGAGCTAGGCTGCGGTGGCTCACGCCTGTAATCCTAGCACTCTGGGAGGCCAAGGTGAGAGGATTGCCTGAGCTCACAGTTTCAAGACCAGCCTGAGCCAGAGCAAGACCTTCTCTCTAAAAACAGCCTAGCCAGGTTTTGCGGCAGGTGCCTGTAGTCCCAGCTACTGGGGAGGCTGAGGCAAGAAAATCATTTGAGCCCAAGTATTTGAGGTTGCTGTGAGCTATGACGACTTGGCACTCTACCAAGGGCAACAAAATAAGACTCTGTGTCTCAGAAAAAAAAAAAAAGGGCGGCACCTGTGGCTCAGTGGGTAGGGTGCCAGCTCCATATGCCAAGGGTGGCAGGTTCAAACCCAGCCCCAGCCGAATTGCAACAGAAAAATAGCCGGGCACTGTGGTGGGCACCTGTAGTCCCAGCTACTTGGGAGGCTGAGGCAAGAGAATCGCCCGAACCCAGCAGTTGGAGGTTGCTGTGAGCTGTAATGCCATAGCACTCTACCCAGGATGATAAAGTGAGATTGTCTCTACAAAAAAAAGTAGGATGCCTGCTACCCCTGCTGCCCTGGGCTTTTCCTATTTCAAGCATTAGCCATTCCTCCCCTCAATGCTTCTAGAATCACAGACGGAATTTTTTTTAACACTTATTGAGGGCTACCTATTTACCAAGCACTGTACTGGGCTCCTAGAGAGACATATGAGGCCATATCTGGTGGGGAAGAGAAATATTCAAGCAGATAACTACCCTATGAACCTACAAATTAAGTAACATCCCCATAATTACTTACATTAAAAAATCAGAAAAAGGGCGGCACCTGTGGCTCAAAGGAGTAGGGCAACGGCCCCATATACTAGAGGTGGTGGGTTCAAACCCAGCCCCAGCCAAAAACTGCAAAAAAAAAAAAAATTCAGGAAAAGAAAAGTTAGCATCATGTTGCTTCTCTGCCCAGAGCCCTCCACTGTGTTCCCCTCTCCTAGAAAGAGGAAAGTGGATCTAGGGCCCCTGGAAATACACAACCTAAGATCTGACCACTTGTGTGTGTGTATGTGTGTGGATGTGTGTGGTCAGGTATAAATAACATAAAATTTATCACTTTATTTTTTTTTTTTACTTATTTATTTTGGGGTTTTTTTGTAGAGACAGAGTCTTACTTTATCACCCTAGGTAGAGTGACGTGGCGTCACAACTCACAGCAACCTCCAACTCCTGGACTTAGGCGATTCTCTTGCCTCAGCCTCCCAAGTAGCTGGGACTACAGGCACCTGCCACAACGCCCAGCTATTTTTTTGTTGCAGTTTGGCCGGGGCCCTACCCACTGAGCCACAGGCACCGCACTACCACTTCATTTTTAAGAGTACAGTTCAGTGATATGAAGTACATTCATATCGCCATGTAACCATCACTATTATCCATCTACAGACCATTATTTTTAGAATTGGGGCCTCACCATGTTGGCCAGGCTGGCCTCAAGCTCCTGGCTCCTGCCTCAGCTTCCTGAATAGCTGGGTCTATAGCTGCACTGCCACACCCAGATATCTCCAGAACCTTTTCCTCATCCCAAACTGAAGTCTGTGCCCATTAAACAACTTCCCACTGCTTCCTTCCTCTAGTCCCTGACAACCCCCACCTTTCTACTTTCTGTCTCTATGAATTTGTTCTAGGCACTTCCTGTCAGTGGAATCATACATTATTTGTCCTTTTGTGATTGGCTCATTTCACTTAGCAGAATGTTTTCAAGGTAGCATGTATCAGAATTTCATTCAATTTTAGGGCTAAATAATATTCCATGGTCTGGACATACCACATTTTGTTTATTCATACATTGATGACAATTTGTTTTTTGGTTTTTTTTTTTGGAGACAGAGCCTCAAGCTATCCCCCTGGGTAGAGTGCCATAGCATCACAGCTCATAGCAACCTCCAACTCCTGGGCTCAAGCGAGTCTCCTGTCTCAGCCTCCCAAGTAGCTGGGA
>CAUYQV010141518.1:0-73602 GCA_963574575.1 Galagoides demidoff
ACAGCCTAAGAATTTGGGGAGGGGGAGGGAGAGGGAAGGGGGGAATGAGTGAAGGGAGGAGGATTGGAGGGATCACTTCAGGGGTTTATCTTACAAGGGTACAAGTGAATCTTTCTAAGAGTAGAATGTGAACGTTTTAAAATAATAACTAAGAAAATGACATGAGGGCTATGTTAACCAGTTTGATGGAAGTGTTTTGGATTTTGTGTGAAAACCCCACACTGTACCCAGAAGTGCATTAATGTACATAGTTACCATTCAATAAAAATATATATATAAGCAATCCTCCTTTTGAAACCATTTCTAGGGAGCCAAGGAGCTCAGGATCTATAAACCAAAAAACATTCCTAAGTAAAGGCCTGGGAGAGCTCTTTAAAGGATGTCAGTGAGGAAGCAGACCAGGGATAACCATCTGCACATTCTCTCTGGAATCTGACGTCCTGCAGACAACCACTTTCCACGGTCTGTTTTGTGGACTATAAACAATGAGAGGAGGAATGGTCCCACCGTGGCCTTAATAACCCACAGGGCTTGATGGGGTCTTTTGAAATAGTGAATAAGAGCAAGGGGAGAGAGAGTGCTTCAAAATCAGCACTGCCGAGAGCCTTCAGAATTCTGAGAAATCCATCCTGTGACCCCAATCCACAGGGGTCCCCACATATCCATCCAGTTTAATCAGTATGGATGCCACCAAACAGGAGGGAAGAAGGCAGTTGCCTCCAATCATCAGGAGCGTGAGTCTTACTGGAGGGTGGGTGGGCTGTGCTCATGAGCTCCCTTCTAACACACCTCCCCAGACCATCGGTGGCATTGGGAGCACAGTAAACGCTGCCATTCTGCCATGTTTTTAAATGGCCTTTTTCATATATCTACCTGTACCATGGAGGGTCCCTCCCCCCTTTATTTTTAGCGAGCAGACACCAACAATAGCCTCTCAATGATCTCATTATTGTTTGTAATAATCCCATTTTTGAAGCCCAATTCTTTCTTTTCAGGTGCATTAATGTCATTTATCAAAAGTAATGGGATTTTTTTTTTATTAAGTTCGGGATAAAAGAAAAGTAATGGGATACAGCAAACTAGTCAAGTGTCTCGCACGTATGGGGAGCATTTTCTGAAGCATATGCTCAACACCCTCAGAAAGGCAGGACTTTCAAAGGCAATATTAAGTGTCTTTTGTGAGGCTCAGATAATATGGCTCACTTAATTAGATTTTCCATAATCCCAGGTTAATCCTATTGTGAATTACAGACGTGAAGTCTGTCTTGCCTGACGGAAACATCTATTGCTACAAATGCATTTCTGGAAAAAATGTACAATATTTTGTAAATCATTACCAGAATCATTACTGCAAAGTGATCATCTCCTTCCTCCCTCCACCCCCATAGAAGTGATCATTTCCTATCCTTTGGATCTTATGGTCCTTTTATAAAATTTAATAGCAGCACTTTGAACATTTCTTTGCCTTGATTACATCTCCATCTTCCCCAAGATATTTTAAATTCCCTAAGTTTTGGGTGATAGCTACCTCCTCACTGAATTTCTTGTCATGGGATAAAATGGAGTATAGAGCGGATGTGCTTTGTGCCCTCATGGAGCTTAAAAATCTAGACTAGTGACTCTTGACCTTGACTGTGCATTCGAATCAATTCAGGAGCCTTAAACCATCTTCCAGGCTTTACCTCCCCTAAGCCCATTAAAACCCAGAACTCAGTATTTTGCAGATCCCCAGGGGATTCTAAAGTACATCTCAAGTTGAGACCCACTGGTTTAGAGCTACACCATCCACTAGGGTATCAAGCAGACACATGCAGCTTTTAAAAGTTTAAATTAAAAATTTAGTTCCTCAATGTACTGACGCCATTTCAAATGCTAGGTGGTCATTTCAATCACTACAAAAAGTTCTATCAGTCAATGTTGTTTTTAGGCACTGAAAATCCTCAGCTGAGGCATAAAATAACTGTTCAGTAAAGGAAAGTCAACAAAGGACACTGGACTGGGCACTCAAAGATGTGCAACCACCTCGTTGTGGAATGTTTAATAATCTAGGTCAGTGATTTTTTTTTTTTTTTTGAGATGGAGCCTCAAGCTATCCCCCTGGGTAGAGTGCCATAGCATCACAGCTCACAGCAACCTCCAACTCCTGGGCTCAAGCGAGTCTCCTGCCTCCGCCTCCCAAGTAGCTGGGACCACAGGTGCCCGCCACAACGCCCGGCCAAGTGATTTTCTACAGAAGTGCCCCTGCACACAGTGTGCCATGAGAAGATCTTAGGTGTGTCGTGAAAATTTTTTAAATCATTAATTAAAAGCACAGTAAGTATATTCTTATTTTTTTGGTCAACATAATTTAAGTGTCCGCGGAAGTTTAACTATAGGTTCAAGTGTGCCGTGAAATATAAAAGATTGAAAAATATTGGTCTAGATAGGCCTCAGTTTCCCTGTCTGTGAAATGAAAGGTGAGGTAACATGGGTGGCCGTCCAGAGTGACCCACAGAAGACCTTGAAAAATCAAGGGGTGGGGGCTGCCCTGGCAGGGACATCCCAGCCAACCGGCTCCCACACTTCACAGCAAATAGAACAGACAGAGGGATTCAACAAAATTTTTTCTTTGAAAAGCAGCTCGGTTGTAGTCAATCATAGAAGAAAAGGAAAAAAAAAGAAAAAAGAAAGAAAACAAGAAATCGCTTCTGATATCTTGATAACTGACAGACGCCCTGCCTCAATCCAACAGCGAGTTAGGAAACTCCCGCTTCAATGCTCAGAATCTCCTGGAATAAGGAGGAGGCCTCTCTGCTCAGGAAACTGTGGGGCCTGGGCAAGGGGCCTTTTCTGCTGACAACTGACAACTCACTTCCCCCTCGGAGTCTATTTTTTCTTGTGAAAAGAAAACGAAGGATGCCTGACCTCCTTCACCACCAAGTTAATTTGAGGGTTGAATGAGATAATGGATTGGGAAGCTCTTTGTAAAAGTATAATGTGGGTCGCACAGGTGAGGAGGAGGATAAGATGCTGATGGCAGTGACCACTAACATTTCTTTGGGTGACTTTAGAAATTTTGGCTTTTAACCTCCAGTAGTGTAGGTCATAGACACATGTTAATTGAGTTGTTATTACAGAAAGGAGGTGTGATTTCTCTGATAGGGATATAAAATTGGCCAGATACTGTAAACGGGTCCCTTTCATCTACATGGACATCTTTTTTGTTTGTCTCACAACCCAGGACTGTTTGTTTGCCAGGATGTGGATTCAGCTGCAGCTCTTTGGCGAGGGGATGGAGTGTGTGGTGGGGAGGGCGGGAAGACTGATCCCACAAGGAAATCTGCTAAATATGATACCTGCAGATTGAAAGGGGGGACAGACCAGAAGGCCTTCTGCAGACACTACTGGGCCTCTCAATCCTCCATGACACAGGATGAGAATGGAGCAATCATAAAATGAGTGAGCAAAGCTGTCGGGCAGATGGCATGAGCTCTCCTGGCCAGATGAGTTCCGGGAGGCCATCTCATCAAATCATTCACCCTCCATTAACTTCTTCTTGAAACAGTCCAGCCCATGGGTGGGTGGGCCTGTTAGTGAGTTATCATCTACTAATTATCTGCTTTTTATTGATTATCTACTATTGACAGACATGGTCCTGCATGTTTTACAAGCTTTCTTGATAAACTGTTTATCTGTAGCTTCTCACTGAGGCCAGTATCACTGTTTCCACTACCCAGATAAGAAAACAGGGCTTGGAGTACTTCCGTATATATTCACATTAGTCTATATGCTTAGCTAGGGCTCAAAATGAAATTTGAAGCTATCACCGGTCCATTAGGTAGTGCTTGCCCTAACACTGTCTCACACGGCTCTGAGGTCTACTTTCTCAGTAATTCTCCCAAATTTTGCTTTCTGGAGCTGCTGAGAACTTATCAAGCCTTTTTTTTCCATATAGCAACCATTTGAGCAATATCTGTGAAGACAAGGATTTTTGCAATAGTTCTAAGTGCTAAGCATTCAGTGAAACATGTTCTTTGCCCTCAAGGAACTTATAGGTTACTAGGATTTTTAGAGACCAGGCATTTCCCCACCGGTCTTACCTCAAACATCAATTCCTCCAAGGCTTCCTTAGAGCAATTACCCCCACTCTTCCCCAGATGTTCTCAAGCCAGCCTTGTTCTTCCAAGTAGTCCCTGAATGAATGAATCATGATCTCAAACCTCTCTGGCCTAACATTTTCCACATTAGAACGAAATTTTGCTCTACATCCTTCCCTGCTGAAGTCTCTGAAGAAGGTGTTAATGAATAATGAAAGGCAGGCCCTGCGGGGAACTATAGGAAGGCAGCCAGATGATAAATATCTTCTAACGAATGGGAGTCAGCCCAACAGGAGATAACTCTGGGAGAGGTCATGAGCTATTGCTTATCAAAGAGGCAAACCTGCAGTTCAGGGAAGGAGGAGGAGTTGAAGGAGGCAGGTGACAGACATTAGTGCTCAATCCAAGAGCATTAAGGTGGGGCCCAGAATCATTCTCTGGGAAGAAGGGCAGCTATTGCTTGACCACTGCTCACACCACTGGCACTTTGGTGTCCACACTGCAAAAGGAGGACTATTGTATTCGTGATCACAAATGGAGAAGAGATGACATGAAAATTAAGATAAATCCCTGCTGCATGCATAGAGCACCCCAGGTGTGTATAATGTCTCCCTAGGAGAAGCATTACAGCCAGCGTTGGGGTTTGCCTTAGCTCTCGGGATCTTACATGCAATTGTCCAATTACTTCTTCGCCCAAAGAGGTTTACCAGAAGGCTAAGTTCACAATCCATGGTATCACTGGCTGGGTAGAAAGTGCTCTCTGTCAGCAGTTCATGAGGGAAAGTCCTTTTGAACCACAGTTGCTCCAATGAACCAAGGAGCAGATGAAGAGTGAACAATAAAAGCAGATGAAGCCTTGAACTCTACAAATAAGGGCTACCTTACTGGTAAGATGTCCATGGCAGAAATGCCCACCTTGTGTGTCAAGGGTACAGCTTGGTCCCCTGCTCCAGAGGCTGTTCCTGCTTCAGAATCCAAATATGACACTGGCTTGGCCTCGCTGTAGTCCAAAGTCTAAACTCCAAACTGTCCATGCCCGGAGGTTTTAAGATGCCTGTAGCATTTAAGCCCCAGCCACCTAATCTAGTCCCACCGTCACTCACAAAGGCAGTAGGGGGTGGGGGGCAAGGGATTCAGCATTTGAAAGTTAGTATGTTGAACAAAATGCATGCAGAGAAAGGAACTAACAGGTCCAGAGCAAGCCAGTTCACTAAACTGCACGACAAATAGAAATATGATGAAGAGGGGTCAAGATAGATTCAGGATGGCACGGCCACTTCACAAAGAAAAGAGATAGGGCCTAGATCCAGAGGAATGTGGGTAGAATTTTAAAGGTGGGAACGGAAGGAGGGCACTGTAAGCCCCCAGCACCCTCCTGTGTGGCCCTCCTTCCCGTTTCTCAAGTTTACGCCTTCTTTTCCAGGAAGCCTACCGAGAGGTCCTCACCATAACTGCTGCCCTGCCAAGAAGCCCAAGTTGACAGCTTAGGCCTTTCACGTTCTGCCTAAACCACAGAAACTTTCTATCTTCTTAGACTCTGCCTGTGGCATTTTTACCCGCTGCTTAACGTCTTGTTTCAATCCGGGCAGAGTAGACAGTAGTTGCCTGTGTCTGTGTATCCCTGGAGGAGACTGCTGGCCATCCCCAGATAGGAATTCTTCTGACCAACTCAGGTCAACAACTTGGGGATCTTAACAGTGTGTACAGCCTTAGAGTTCTAGCTATACATGCCCCGCCATACGCAAACACACAGACATGCACACATACACACACCTATGCCTCGCAGCCTTTCCCTTCCCCTCCCCTCTGCAGCTGAGATACCCCAGCAAGCCCTATGGCTGAGTCTTTGCACTGTGCTGCTGAGTCCCATTTTACACCACACAGAATGAGCTGAGCCCCGCACTGCTGCACAGCGCCCCATGTCAGTACTCCCACCAGCTTGTATAACCCCCTTCCACATGTGTGGTCATCTTTAAGATCTTCCTACAGAGTATGGTACAGCATGGATGGACCTGGCTGGAGGGCATGATACTGAGTGAACAGAGTCAGTCACACAAAGGCAAGTGCTCCAGGATTCCATTGAGATGAGGTATCTAAAAGTGAAGTTCATAAAATCAAAAGAGTGGAATTGTGATCATTATGGCCTATGGGGAGAGGGGAATAGAACATTCCTTGTTCATTGATCAACAGGTACGCTTTCAGTTGAACAAGACGAGTATATTCTAGAGATTGGTTATACCAATATTGACAAGTGACCTACAATGTAAAAGGCTTAAGGATGAAAGGATTATCTTTGGTGCTAATTGATTGAGGTCATACTTAACGGTAAATAATGGTGTATTGTACACGTTACGTGTATTAAGAAGTTAGATCTCATGGGTATTGGTTGTTGTTATTTTGGATTTGGAGGTTTTTGAGAGAGAGTCTCATTCTGTTGCCTTGGCTAGAGTGCTACGGCCTCAGCCTAGGTCACAGCAACCTCCAACCCTTGGGCTCAAGCAATCCTCCTGCTTTCAGCCTCCCAAGTAGCTGGGACTATAGGTGTCTGCCACAACACCCGGCTAATTTTTCTATTTCTAATAGAGACAGATTCTTACTCTTGTTGCAGCTGGTGTCAAACTCCTGAGCTCCAGGAGTCTTCCCCCTGCAGCCTCCCAGACTGTTAAGATTACAGGCGTGAGCCCCAGCACCCAGCCAGTAGATCTCATGTTAACTATTCTTAACACAATAAAATAATTGTTTTATAAAAGGAAAAAAATATTTTAAATATCTTTCTACTGAGAAAGAAATATTTACGTATTGCACAGGCTGCTAATTACAAAAAAGTCACCAGATTATTGACTTTTTGAGGTATCACTTTGAGATAACCCAGACTGAAACACCCTGTGTCTGAACCAAAAGCCAGAGGAAATTTTCTTTGGGACCATAAAAAATAAACATGCAGGCACATTGTTGAACATATTTAAAAGAAGAAAAGTCTCCTTCAAATAATTAAAAATCAAACACTTGGCACCGATGTTGAACTGTGAGGAGACAGATGAGAAAAGATGAACATTTTTTTCTACCAAGAGTAATAAAGATCTTGATGCAAAGGTGTGATGTTTTTTCCCCCAGTGAATAGGGGGAAATATACCATTCTGGAACAAGAAAATCATGATGAGAAGGAGAAATTCAGATTACAGACGAGTGATAATTATTTTACTTATAATTAAAGAATTTTAAATCCGTTCCTTAGTAAGCATTGAGAACTGAACATTTATATGAGAGACCACTGGATATCGTGTATATCATGTTAAATAGATAGTTTTAGAGTAAATTGCTTGTTTTTATTCTATTGTTTGGCTTTGGTTATCCTCAGTAGATATTTTCTTTTTTCAAACCGTTTAAATATCCTGCACAACAAAAACCTCCAGCAATTTTTGGTAGAGAGGATCTGGCCTCCGTGTCAGGACCTCACCTGACATTTGTAGTCAGGCTTGTGGCAGGTGGTATTGAAAATATGTCACAAGTGCCCTTGATAAAGCTGTCTTAGCATGGCTAATTTCTCTTGAGTTGTGTCTTGTGTTAAACCAGTTGTTGGCTTTGCTAAGACTGGGCAGACTAGTAGAAATAATAGTCACAAATTTGCAGAAAGCACTTTGTGCTAAAGTAGAAAAACTTTTATACCAATCACCACATTTGAGGAATGAAGAATGGTTTATAACTCAGGAAGCCCAGATAATGTTACAAGCTTTATCCTACCTATGATATCAACCCCGCCATATCATAACAGGCAAGTTGTTCACTTGTGTGTGTCAGGTTTAGCAAATAAAATTCTAGGACTCTTATTCAATTTAGGTTCTGATAAATAGCTATAGCTTTTAACATCAATGTGTTCCACACAGTTTGGGAATGCTAAATACAATACTAAAATAAGTTTATTTTCTGTTTATTTGAAATTCAAATTTAACTAAACATCCAACATTTTGTCTAGCAATCCTCTTGGAAGCTCATCTATCAAAATTTATAACATGGACCCTGTTCCGTGTTCTAAATCCCAGAATCATTTTTCCCCAATTCTCTTCTCACTGCTTAGTTCCCATAAAAGAGCAACATCGCTGAGCAGAAGAAGATCCCATGTGGGGATGTGTTGATGGTTTCAGAACTTCTGATATCAATGGGACTGAGGTCAAAGAAACCCAGAGAAGGAGTTTTGATCTTCTTGGAGAAGACAGAACAGGCCCTTCAGTATCGACGAGTGACCTACAATGTAAAAGGCCTAAGGATAAAAGGATTACCTGTGCCGCTAATTGATTGAGGAATTAGGAACAATGTTCTCTTTCATCCTCTGAGTGGATACAGGTTCTCAGAAAACAACAAATACCTAAGTCCTAATGTTGGAATCATTTATATTAGGAGCACGTTCCACACTAGATTAGTGGGTAACTTTCAAGATCTTTTCAGAATGCTGCACTCATAGATGTCTGTTCACACACACACGCACACACACACCCCCCAAAAAAAAGAAAAAGAAAAGAAAGAAAGAAAAGAAAAGAAAAAAATGCACTAACTAAACATGTTGTGAGACTGTGAGCATGGGCTGGAAACCTGGTGTTGTATTAAGCAGAGGTAATAACAGGAAGATGCCATCGTGGTCCTCAAGTCACCCATATCTAATGCCACCATGAGTTGGTGGCTCAGGGAGAGGACAGGAAATTAAGGGTAAGGAAAATAACTTTATATTACATACCTATTGTGGGCAGGGCGGGAGCTAGCCCAGAAAATAGGTTAATAGAAATATAATGTGAAAGGTTCTGTGAAGGGGGACTTATAAACCAGGTGTGAGAGGGTGATTGAGCAGGGAAGACTTAGTGGGTAATCCAGTAAGTCTGAGTTAAATCGTGTAGTGTGTACCAAGGAACCAAATGTCCTTCAGGGTGACAAAAAGCAATCCGGCACAGGGAACAGCGTGAAAAGTATTTAAAACAAGAATTAGAATCTGCGTTCGGAGAACCACAGGATTTGGGGGATTCTGAAAGCATAAGAACTGCTTAGGAAAGAAGAAAGAGTTGACACAGAAAATGTAGGCTGGTGATAGGCCATATACACACACAAAGACACACACGTGAATAATAAAAAATGATACTCCTTGGCCAATGTGGGTGAAGAAATTCATATCTATACAGAAGATGCAGAGATAGAAAGTTGGGAGCAAGTTAACTACCCATGCAGAAACAGCCAAATGTCCATAATTTGGGTGTCTGTCCCTCGGTCAAAATATTATTCAGTTTCCATCGGGATCTGTTAAGCCCTGAGGATTCAGGACTAAGACGCAGATGTACATGGGTGTGTGACTGCTTTGGAGAAAAGAAAAATACTTCTGCCCCACAAGAGCTGGTGGGAGAGGACAGGAAATTAAGGGGAAGGAAAAGAACTTTATATTACACACCTAGTGTGAGACTTTGAGTGCAAGACCTTGGACTAGAAGCATGAATGACACTTAACCCTTACCGTCCTGTGAGATGGGGATAATTGTTCCTAACTTGACACCCGAAATCAGGAATGAGAGAACTTAAGTTCCCCAAAGTCTTGACATCAGATAAAATGACGTAACCTAAATCTGACCCCGCTAGACAGAGTAAGTCCAGATACACGCGCCAAGCACTCTCTAACTCTCCAGCAAAAACAGCCACATAAAAGCCGCTCATAATACAACAGAGGTGATGCCTGCGCACTCCGATTTCATTCTGATTTCCCCTGATTTGTACCGTATGTACCAAATCACAGCCCTCTTTAGAAAATTAAAGGCATTAGTTATCTCCCCATTCAGTTGCAGTGGCATTCTATTTGCATGCAGACATTCCTGGTGGAGATGAAAAATATCAAGTTTTTTACAAAATCATTCATCAAGAGGTGAGACCTAATCCTGATTAGCGTTTCAATAAGAAGCCCGGGACAAAACGAAGAATAAGCGCAGGATCCCAGGGGCAATTAGCCTCTTCTAGACAGCCACGCTTTTCCTCAGACCAATCACGTTTGAAGGAAGGAAAAATCTTTCCTTTCTCTCTTTATCCCCCCTGCTGTGAAATGAACCGCCCTAAGTAAGGGATGAGATGACAGAAAGCCTGATAAGGGAAACGTTTGCCTATTCCCTGAGGCTTAATTAAAGAGCACACAGGGTAATCATCCGCCATCTAACAGGTAACACACCCTGGGTAAAGTCACCTGCTTGTAAGGCTTGGTCTGAAAGGCCTGTGATGATGCCCCCCCAGTAAACTGGGAACAGACACACAGACCCTGAGAAATCAGAAGCCACTTGGTGGTGCAATAGAGGAACCTGAGCTCGGCACGTGCAAATAGCGTTAATCAAATATTAATACTTGTCCCCTGGTTATTTTCTCTTCTTCGATTTTTATTTCATTTTATTCTTTCAGTGAGCTTCTGTGATGCTTATTCTCTTCTCAGATTTATTCAGAGCAATGAAGCTATATTCACTTTTCCCCTTAGGTGAGCCATTTGGAATTAAGGCTAAAAGGTTCAGCTGTGACCTGAAATTCTCCAAGAGTGTGTCATGAGCTCCAGGAAGATGGGGATTATAGGAGGTTTGCTTATCTTGCCTCTGGTGGGTTGCACAGTATAAAGCACTTGGCAGTGTTCCATGAATATTTATGTGAGGGAAAAAAAGACCTATGCTTAGACACATTTGTGGCTAAAGTAAACTACTTCTAGAAGCAGATTCACCGATGGTATTACAGGATGGTATTATGTATGAGCTGACTTGGGTCTCCCCCAAAGATGCTGAAGTCCTAACTCTCAATGTGTAACTGTGACCCTGTTTGGAACTAGAGTCTTGGCAGATGCTCCAGTTAAGATGAAGTCACTCAGGGTGTCCGAATTCCTAAAGAGGAAATTTAGACAGGAGGGAGAAGACCGTCTTCAAATCTAGGAATGCCTGAGCGGCCAGAAGCCAGTAGGAAGGCACAGACCAGACTCTATCTCACAGCACTCAGAGGGAACCCAGTCTGCCAACACCTTGATTTTGGAATTCTAGCCTTGAGAACTGTGAGACCACATATATTTAGTTAGTTAGTTAGTTTGTTTAAGCCACCAGTTTGTAGTACTTTGTTAGTATGGCAACCCTGGGACACTAACACAGATAGGCAGGGTGAAGTAGACTCCATCTAGACTGAAGGACAGCCCATTGCCACGATACCAGCCCCCTTGTCTTCCCACCCTTAGGCCACTTGTCCTTTGCAAGCTAAAGGTCCTGCTGCAGCCAAAGAGCATCAGCTCAACGCCCACCTCACCCCTGCCTCATCGTGAGACCTTATTTGAAAAGTAGAGGGTGTCCCAAAGAGAAAAGGGGGTACTGTAGCCAAATGTACCTTTATTTATAAAATAATCATTACAAAATTTTTGCAAAATGTTTCTCTACATGCTGATAGATACATACAAAAATCTTAAAAATATAAAATACACTATAAAATATGAGTTTGTTAACTTTCCTATGTATGGCGGCCTTTGGGACGTGTTGTCTAGCACATTTCTCCCTGGAGTGTTGTGAAGAGTAACTGACATAATTCTTGCGACATGTCGGGCACGGTGTATGGCAGGTAGTGAGTGCTCCATAACGTGGGTATCGAAGCCCCAGCCCCTCAAATGTAATGACACAGAGGTCAGTTTTACATTCCTTTGCCTGGTCTTCTAAGCAGTATGGACATGGCTGGGTCTGGATGGCCCAGATAGAGCTGCCTGGTCCAGGTTGGCCCCTCAGCATCTGCGGGTCAAGGCTAAGAATCCAGGCTGCTCCACTGGTTGTAATAGGTATAAGCTGCTCCATCGCACCCCCTTGTCTACTCATATCTCCCACCTTGCACCCCCAAGATACCAAGAAGAGGCACTGGAATCTATAGAGACCTGGTTATGGTGGAACTTCCCCCAGAGGTCTGAAAGTCAGCAGGGGCCCAGAGGTGTGGGAGGTGGGGCAGGGGAGCTGGGGCGGCAATGACCTTGCAAGGATTCTGGGAACCCAGTAAGGGCTCTAACCCCAAGTGGCATTTCAATGAGCGGCCCAAGGTAGAAGAGACAATACCTGACATGCAGAGCAGCCAGAGGCTACTAAGAGGAGGCTCCCACGTCCCTTCGTCCCTTCTGTCTGGTAATGCACGTCAGTCAGCAGTTGTCATTCAAACCCAGCAGAGCCACAGCCACCACTGTGCCCCACTGCCTGCTCATACCTACAGCAATGCCCCTGCCAGAAAGGCGTTCTTCATGGGCACTTACCAACATTTAAATCTGATTGAGGACTACATTATCAAACCCATCTTCTGATGGTTTATCGCTATATACTTAAAAAGACATAAATGCTTTTGAATGCCAGGAGTGTGCTTTCTTAATTTTCCTCTTTGTTTATGGAATACCTGGAGCTAGAGCGATCCTAATAGTAATTCATACTTTACAGCACTTTGTAATTTACGAAGGGCTCTCACGAACATTAGCTCATTTTACACATCAGCCGACAAAGGTAAGGGTTATTATTATCCCTGCTTTATTGATGGAGGATGAAGGAATAAGTCATATGCAGTCCTTAGTATGCAGAGGTGGTAGTGAAGACCAAGGCTGCTGAAAATCGTGCCTTAGGAAAGGAAAACCTTCTCCCCAGGGGAAAAGACAGTTTCCCTGTAGAAGTGGGCAGCCTCCAGATCAGTTCTAATTTAGCTTTAAGTCTGCTTGATGCTTTTTATCCAAGAGGTCACAGCTGATTACCAGTAGCCAGTGATGATAGCAGCTCTGTGGTGAATACTGGGCTATGCACTCCGAGTGCTTTCTTTTGTTAATTTATATGCAACCCTGCAGGCCTTTATGTATGTTATCCCCATCTTATAAATGATGAAACAGAAGCTTCAGGAAGTTAAACAACTAGCTCAAGGTTACACAACTACTGTGACCCTGACCACCAGATCTCAGAGGTTTCGTTTTTTAACCAATCAGCTTTAAGCTGGGCTGTGCAATTAATGCAGCCTGTTTAATAACTATGTTCATTTGGGGCTTTTTTCTTTCTCCACGTCCCACCCCTCCAGACTCCTGACTTTCCCTGTGACTTGCATCAGGTTAGAAATATGACTTGTGGCTTGATTCAAAGGCTTAGCTTCAATTCACTGTACCTGCTGATAGGAAGGTGCCTGCTTTATTCGTCTTTCATGGAGGCTGTGCTTTGCAATTAAAGTGATCGATTGTGTGCTAATACCAGCACCCATGCATCTAAATGTCCTGATGGAAAGAGCTTTAAAGTCACATGAGAAATGCAGACCCACTCACCCCATTAGGGTCACAAATTACCCCAGAGTTCTCCTTGCTGTGGCTAACTCCAGCAACTTCATATATGCCACCAAGACAGACCTTTGGATAACTTTGGGAGCTTCATATATTCTCACAAGACAGACCTCTTGCTATTCCTAAAATCAAAAAGCAGACCCCAGAATGAGTTTTGGAGATCTGTGCATATTATCAGCCAAGGCCATATCACAGGTAATTAGCATCTGACTCCCCAATGGAAGATTGACTTTGAAGGCAAGAAGGATTTCTTGATTGCTTAAGTCTCAAACTGTTTGCAAACATCCATCCCTGGACTCTCCGTCTGAAATAAGTCAGAAAAGAAAGAACTTGAGATGGGAAAGCAAAAGGCAGAACGAAGATGGCAGGTGTTTCATGCAAGAACTTTGGGCAAGAAAGGAAAGGCTGAAACATAATATACATGAGCCTGGACTTCTGTTGGTTAGAGAGAATGGAAGCACTCAAGGCGGCTCATAGCCACACATCACAGCAGCCTGCTCTCTGCAATACGGCCCTTGAGAGAGAAATCCCCGTAGCAAAGGCAGAGGGAGGGTCCATGATGAGATCTAGAAGTTTCGTTCAGATTTAAAGTTCGTTTCCTTTTCATGCCACTTGCCAGAGTATCTGGCAAATTATTCAATCTCTCTTAGCCTCTGTTTCCTCATTTAAAATTAGAACTAAAATGCTCCCCCCCATTGCCCACAACACAGGGCAGAATTTGTAGCAAGATGGTCTTCCAGCACACGGCTGTACAAGTCTAGCTGTAACCTAGATTCCATCAGTTCCTCTCAACTTCTGTCTCCCAAACTGGGAAACACCTGCATATACGGAAACATGTAGACTCCTGGTATTACCGTCAACGTGATGACTGTCCAGGAAGCCTTTCTATGTGACAGGCATTGGTCTAAGAACATTAGAAGTCACCCTTCCTTCAGTCCTCACAAAAGCCTTGTGGTGTAGGCACTGATGACTGAGTGATTATAATAATCACCCACTGTCACCCACATGTGACAAAGGAGCAGCGAGAAACACAGTCACTTGCCTTGGAAGTGGCAGATAAAAGACTAGAACTCAATCATCCCCGTCCCTGAGTGAGGCTGTACCCCAGCCCTTCAACGTGCAGAAAGAGCAAGTGCTTTCAGATCGGCAGGGACGTATTCCAGGAGGTGTCCCTCCCTTTCTTCCTTAAATTTAATTGTTCTTGTCATTCCTTTAAAGCTAACTGTAGAAGAAATGGAGAAAGAAGACGTCTGCTGTTTGGGAAAGACTTCCATTTCCTAAGTCTCGGTGCCTTTTTTCTCCGGGAAGATCTAATTTTATTAGAGCTTCCAAGAATGCAGCCAGACCGTGGGGACTGCAGCTATCGGGGCTCTGGCAGGGGGATCACAAGCAGAGCTTTTGTTTTGATCTCCCTGTTTAGGTTAATGCATCCTGACTCCTCCACAGGCTGCTTCTGGGGACCCTGTGATACCACTGTCTGCTAGGAGAAAAAATTAAAAAGTCCCCATGAAAATAAATTAAATGCAGCAGTATTTACAAATCCTGAGTCAGATTTCCATCCTGTCCAACAGGATGAGAACTGGACCCGTTATTTACACCAGTAAGCTGAGAATGACATCAAAAGCTCTCTCATTATCTCTACAGGAGAGATAATGATTTAAGTGCCTTTCATCTAAACATGATTTACGATAGAAATGTGTGTCCCCTCCCACTACAAAGGAGAAAAGAAACAGCCCTGGCTTCTATATTTAAAGGACAGGACATTTAATTCTAAGCCTTGTTTCTAAACAACCATGGATCCCACATCTCTATGGTTTCAGTTTGAAATTCCTTCTGTGTTAGGGATATAGGATGCTTATAAAAGTCTAGGGGGGGATAGAGCCTAAAACAGAGGCTGGAAACCCTAGACTTGGGATATCCTTCTTCTTCATCCCTCTTTCTCCTAAGACACACCACAAATCTGATCCTATTTCACAGGGATGCTCTAAGAACAGATGAGAGAAAATAGGTGAGCGCACTTCCCAAACATTAAAATCCTGGGCAGAGACTAATCTTTGTTACACAATGTCGCCATTTATGTTATTACCACACCCTAGGATCTGTCCTTCCTGAGCACCAGGAGGGTAGAGTGAGAAGCATCTTAACTTTCTAGCCAAAAAGACTAGAGATGAAGCCCCAGCCCTATTATTTCCCATTTCTGTGGCTTCTTGGGTAAGGCATGAACTGAACCGACTCTTGGTTTTTTCATCTGTAGAATGGGTACATGCTTTCTTTCTCACCACCAGCAGGAAGGTCTCAGTGTTAGTCTGTTCTACTCTCTCTGTCTATTCAAACTAATCCCAATTCTCTACTAATGTAAGAAAATTTACTATAATTTAGTGGCATAGAGTGTTTAGAGTACTTTAAACTAGCAGCTTTATAATATGTAAATTATTGACTCAATCATCCACATAGCATAAATACCACACTTTTAAGAGTGTTTGTTGCTATGTACATAAAGCTGTATATGAATTGCCACTAATGCCAGACCACTTTCACCACCCCCCGAAAAGCAACCTCATAGCCATTAGCAACTACTATTTTTAGAACGTATTTTACGAATCACATCTTGCTATTTTTCAAGGTCTGAGAAATCTTCTCTGAATTCTCCTGAACATAAGTCAGCACCGAAGTGTTGGGTACTTATACACCCCTCTGAGGCTCCTGGTTTGACATCTGAAATCTCCCCTGACTTTCACAAAGAGCACATTCTTGGAGGGCAATGACCATGTTTCTGCATTTGTCTCCTTCCCTGAATCTCAGCTCAGAGTTTAACACACAGTAGGTGCCCAGCGAGCACACAGGCACCAACCAATTGGACCACTGCCACGCCTTTCAACCTGTGTGTTTGTCACCGGTCTGTTGATGCCTCCACAAGCTGTCATGTTCCATGATTATCCTCCCCAAACCACGTGCTGCTAATTTTTCATCTTAATGAACTGCCCGGTCGAGTTCAGCACGGGAATAGAGATAAAAGTACAATAAAAGTAGCTTATGCTTTGCTATTGTCAGAAACCCCTTCCCTACAACACCTGCACATAATTGAAATAAAATATCTCAATGGCTACAAACACCATTCATCAAGAATAAAGTGGAGTAAGTGCTATTTCAAAAATTCCTACTAGCAGGCTTTATAAGCGTGGATTATTGGAACATTCTTCCTGTTGATACTCACTCAAGCATTTAAGTGCGTGGCTTTTATTCTTTGCATTTGCTTGAGTGAAACCACTTTGGGTACCAAGCTGCACATCAGCCCCAATTTTCCAGAGTATTAAAAATGCACGGACTTTCCTGTGGGGAGATGGGTCAGGCAAACCGGAACAGACCCAAAGGCCTGTGTTGAACGCACAGACGTGCACGCAGGGAAACCATTATGCAGCTGTTGGCTCCCCAGAGTGGAGCATTCCCAGAACTGATGCCACTCATATCTGAGTGGTGGTCCGGGGGGAACTCAGGGAGAGAGAAAGTCCTGATGATTCTGCTTATCCCACAATGTGGAAGAGCCGTGGCCTCATCCCTCTGCTCCAGGCTATTTCTCCAGGCAGGCACACTAACCGCGGTCATGTTTAATAATTTAATAATTATGGGTTGGCTCAGTTGTTCATTCAAGAAATATTTACAGAACTACTGCTACTGTGAATGTCATAGCCTTGATGCCTGAGACACAGGGGTGGGCAACACAAAGCATATCTCTGAACCTCAGGGGCTTGGAACAAATCACATGGGGAAACAGGCAGTGGAAGTTGACCATGGAATGAAACAGACGTGACCTGCACAAGCAGTGACAGCAGCTGGGAAGGACCAGGTGCAAAGAGGAAGCATCCAGGGACGGCAGGGAGGACATGTCCAGGGCCTGGGTAGAGGGTGTGGCATTAGAGTTGCAAAGATAGCAAAGGCCCCCAAGTGGAGATATTGAAGCCAAGTAAGCCCTAAACAAGAAGGAAAGGTCAGACATGTGAGGATAGTTCCAAGACCAAGAGGACAGAACATGCCAGCCTCTGGGGCTGGGAGGGCTGGGTCTGCCCTGGGCAGCAACAGTCTCACGTGGCTGAGTGGATGGGCAAGGGGGAGAGGTGGACAGTGACTTCACCAAGGAGAGAGCTGATGCAGCTAGGGTCTGGGTTTTACTCTGATAGGGATGGGATGCCATGGAGAAGTTTTAAATAAGGATGGTAGGCAGTGCCAGGAAACCCTCAGTGATTCCTCCCACCCCTTCCTTGTCCCGCTGCAGGTGGAATCTGGACGTGCTTCTCATCTGTTCCTCAGTCCTCCCTCTGCAAACCCATTCGGGGCACCCATTCCAGACCCTCCTCCTCTGCCCCATCCCAAGTTCCCTGTAGCCCAAATTTCACTCTGGGCCTCAGTCTAATGGCTAAGCAAGGGGAACTGAGCAATCCCAGGATAGATAGGGGAGGGCCACTCAGAAACTGCTATTGATTTTCTGGAAGCATCATTTACTCTTGAAAGCAATTGGTGGGGCTCAGGTGATGGGCAGCTTCCTCCCAAGCCCCTCCATCTGAAGAGCTCAGGCATCCACAACTCTCTAGGATAGTGGTTCTCAACCTTTGTAATGTCATGACCCTTTAATACAATTCCTCATGTTCTAGTGATCCCCAGCCAGAAGCAATTGAAATAGTTTTATGGTTGAGGGTGACCACAACATGAAGAACTGTATTAAAGGGTCATCATAGTCTTAGGACAGTTGAGAACCACTGCCCTAGGAGATGCATAATTTGAATGAAGAAAGAAGATTAAAATCTGCCTTAGTGTAGAAGTAATTTAAGTTGCTTGTGACCAGAGGTCCTTTTCTGTCTTGTTCACCTCACCCTCTTGGCACCTGGCACCATGCTGAGTATCCCAGGAAGAAGTATTCAATAAAAACAATAAATGAACAAATAAATCCGTCATATCCATGCAGATATGAGAAGGCTTGTTGCCAAATATTCAGTAGGGTTTGTTGCAGCTGGATTCTCTGGGACACTGACTCTGAGACGGATGGAGTTCAGCATGGAAATGTTTATTAGGGGAGTGTCCTTGGTAATAGGACCAAAGAAGGAAAGGAAGGGAGAGCAGATGCAGACATCAAGAGACGGGGAGGTGCGGTACAGTCCAACAGCAGCTTCAGACCACCCTGCTGAGGGCTAAGGCTGTCCCTTTGAAATGATCATGAAGATGGCTTAGATGACCAAGCTCTACTGGTCAGTCCTCCAGTGTGGGTTGCCCCACAAAAGAGCACAATCTTGGCTGAGGTAGAAGCTGCAACTAATTTGAACCTTAAAGGCACTGAGCTGACGGTCATCTACCAAGAGCCCTCCCAGTAGCTGAGCACCAGGGACTGTACTGCAACACGCAGTGTAGAAGCAACTGCACTTACATTGGAATCTACTATTTCTTCCGGTTCTTAATACTTCCAAAGAAAAGTTAAAGAAAAATAAAGCCACTTCTGGCTTCATTTGGGTCAGTTGTTCAGCAGTTTGATAGGATGAATATTAGCATTTGTTTAGGAGGAAAAAGAAATTAGTAGAACCCTGGCTCTGCCATGTGTCATGTGTGACCCTGGCCAGGGGACAACTCTAGTTTCTGGGTTCTGCTTCCCTTCTCTGAGCTTAGACTTCTCCTTTCACAGAATGGGAGGGATAATGCCCACCTCGAGGGCTCAAAGTGGATAAGGCACAAGGAAGCAGTGTGCAAAGTTTGAAGGGCTGTGCAGAGAGGACAAGAGGAGGATGTCATCCCTTCTAAAAATGGAGTTGGAACAGAAAGCATCAGCCAGACAGGGAGTGTCTGTGAAAGCTCTCAGTGGTGACAGGTCTTGGTAGAAGGAGACCATGTCCCATTCCCGTGAAAGTCTGTTCACTGCACCCACCTATGTAGTCCACTATGGTAGATGCCACCATGACTTCAAATGTCCTAGCAGACCTGAAGGTAAATAAAAAGCAATGTGGCAGCAGAGGAGTGTCCATGCCACCTCTTCATAGGCACAGTAGGCACAGTGCCTTAGGCCTGCAACGTTTTCAGGGGACTCACAGAAATATTTCCATGTCTTTTAAAGCCAGAAGGAAAAACAACCTTTCAGAGTAGAAGATTTTATTCACCTTTATACCAAAATAGCTGCAAAATATAATTTTGCTTTCTTTTATGAAAAACTGGGTTCATGCAAGTAAAGTTGCCCAGGACCCATTAAAGGTATAGTGAGCTGGGGAACAGAGTTACTCTGTATGCAGTGGGGAGAAGGGACAAACTATCTCGTGGGGGTGTCTCTTCCCAAAGGGGAGGAACCTTCTATGCATACCCAGAAAAATGAAGGCAGAGAAGGCAAACAAATGTGTGTGGGAGAGTTGAGGTGTGAAAGCATCACGACGTGTTCAGGGAGGACGGATGGAGAGTTAAATCAGAGGAGGGAAGGGGAGGTTTAGGGGAGTGGGGGCCTGGATCATGTCAGTCTTAGAAGCCCAGCAAAGGAGTTTGCGATTTATCCTTTGAGGGGCCGAAAGCTTTAGAAGCCTGGGTTTTAGGCTGAAGCAATTTGATACAATTTGGATTTAGAAGAATCATGCTGCGGCTCAGTGGAGAAGCAGCAGAGGAGGGAGAGTGGAGCTGGACATGCTTGCATGACCCCGAGCACCGGCCACCCTGGCTGCTGGCTGGGCCCGGCAGGCATATCTGCTTGCTTCCATGTCCTGGGGGCTGACACGGTGGGTACATGTGCTCCGGCTCAAATCCCTAGCAGGATGAAACCCCACAAAGATTTTTTTTTTTCTTTACCCAAAGAATGATGAAAATAGTTTGGTAGGCAATGAATAAACCTATCTTCCAGGCCCCATTTTTCAAGAAAAAATTCTGAACGGTGGTTGGGAGTGTTGAGAGGTCCAAAGTCGTCTGCTATGGACAGAACTATGACAGTTCGGGAAACTTGCTAGACAGTCATTTAGAGAGACATTCATACTGGCCCTTGTCAGTATGGGACCAAATTAAAAAAAAAAAAACAAACTGTTTTTCTTTAAAAAAAAAAAAAAAACAATTATAGGAACTGTTGCTATGGCAACCCTACAGCTTTTGGAATGGTGCTTAGATTCTAAAATTCAGAGCCTCTTGAAAAGATGAACTTACTGGCCCCATCGCAGTTTTTCGAAAGCTTCCAAATGGAGGCATCTGCCAGATGTCTGATGCGACCTTCTAGATGCTCTGCAGACACAATTAATTGGTGGCAGAGTTTTAGAGGGGCTTGTTTACCTTTTCTTTCCTGTTTTCCCAAGTCACCTTGAGCTCTGAGTCCCCCATAGGCCATGGGGTAATTTGGGTTAGTAGCTTCTGGGGGAGATAGCGATTGTGTGACTTAGGAGTCATATGAGGCCAAAGAGGGCAGATGGGACCAACAAATATGTATTTAACGTATAAATGAGATAATGAATTGCTAAGAAGTCATTGCTTAAAGATTCCACCTCATGACCCCTGGTTCAATTGCTTTTTTTTTTTTTTTTTTTTCTGAGATATGTTTATTTGTCTGTCACCCCATAGATCCTAAAAGCAGGGAAGAGTCCCAAGGAGGCTTTCCGGAATTGTTTGATGAGTGAATGAATGAATACCTGAAAATAATCCTTTAAGACCAAAGCATTTGGCTACAAAGTCATATAACACTGTCTTATTAAGTTACTTCCTGCTTATCATGGTACTCAAAAGTCCCTCTCAGATCCAGTACAAACTATCCCTCACTGTGTAACGCACAGAGGAAATGCACAGGTAACTTGAGCCTGGCCCAGGTGCTTTGATCTTTAACCGGAGGGAATCCCACACCAGCTTTTGAGATGCTGCTGTGGCTGTGACAAGCAGAACAGAAGAGATAATGTCATCTAAATGGCTGGCTGTCGGAAATGAAGTGATTAGATTTCAACAGCATTGTCTGTCACCACCCTGGGCCACTGGGCCCACAAGGCAAGTGGGGGGAGCATGGTCACCCGTCCTAGACCGTGGCCGTAGCCAAGAACTTGAGAAAACAGGCTAAAATCCTTTCCCAACAACCTGGTGGCTTGAAGAGGGGCCCCTTGTGCCATCTGCCAACCTAGAGGTGGATCACCATCCTGAGAGGGGGTTTTCTGCTTAGAGCATCTCGGGGAAATTGACACTGAGTGGAACACATCCTTTCTTTCAAACACATCTGGATAATCTGCCTAAATAAATGCGGGAGAGAGGAAACTAGCTTAGGACTCTAAGTAGCTGACACGCAAACTGTACCTTGATTAGAGATTACATTAATAAAATTGTTGCACAAACACTGAAAAATGTATATAAAATATATACATATTCTGTGACTCTAGATCCAGAGGCCACACTAATTCATTGCATTATTTCAGCAATTTTTCTGTAGGTTTAAATTGGTTTAAAATTAAAAGAAAACTAGGGGGAAACTTAACAAAATTTTCTCAAATCAAGGTGTAGAAGCGCGCACAGGATGGAGCGTAGTTGGGCAGCGTTTACAGATACAAACGTGAAGGAAGGGACTAAATGGACACACGTGTCTGTGACTGCCCAGATGCTGTCACAGTCACTTAGAAAACTGAAAATAGTGCTTCCAGGGGAAAAAATGAAGGACTAGAGGGTAGGGATTGAAGCATAATTAATTCTCTATAGATCTTTCTCCATCTTTTAAATTTTAAACCATCTATATCTTTAAAAATAAATAAAAATAAACAAACACTGCATGGGACACCCCACCTAGTAATGATGATTTTGTACCATTTCCATTGCCTGGTAAATTCTTGCTGATCTTCTCCTCCTGGTAAATTCCTACCTGTGCCTGAGTCTAAACCCAAAGGTTACCTGTTTAGTGAAGCCCCCCATGCTTTCTGACAGCCCCTGTGCTCACAGATCCACAGAGCTGTCTAAAAGTGACTCTGTGCTATGGTTACTTACCTGCCAGCCTGGTTCCATCACAAGAAGAGGGGCTCTTTTAATGCACGATTTTGGTTTTATTGTTGTACTAGTCCAAGTGCATTTGGTTTAGTGGTGTAACCCCAAGGCTTAAATAAGGATGTTTCTCAAGAGACAGCTGATGGGTGAGGATACCCAGAGTTCCTTTGTCTTCTCCGCCTGGTTTCCTGTCACTCAGTGTCTACATTTAGCTGCTACTGTTGCATCAGCCAGCAGCAGCCAAGTCTCCTTTAAAACTCACGTGGAGATTTAGGGCAAAGCCATATCAAAATAAATGTAATTAACAATCACCCTCCAACTCTTTCCCATCCCAGCTTGGTCAACACTGGAAGCACAAGTACAAAAGATGGGAAGGGACGTATGAATCAGTAAGAGGCACTACCCTGCTGTGCTTAGCAGTGTCCCAAATTTTGGTGATGTCGGGCAAGAGAATGAATAAAAAGCACCCAGCACAGTGCCTGGCACAGGCATGCTCAGCTGTTATCGGGAGCGGTCACTGTTCTTTGTCCATCTACTTAAATAAAGCAAGATCAAAGAAGGATCGTGGTTGAGGCTTTTCCTTTAGTCCTGATCATGCCTGGCTCATAAGGGCTTCATGTAGCCATTAGTTGACTGCAGTGCTGACAGTCACGTGGTACACCCTCAGGAGCTGCAGTATGTCATCAACAAGTGACCAGAGCATCTGCTTATGATTTCAGTGACACCAGCTACAGACAGACACTTGGCCTCCTTCTCCAAAGTGGCCTACATTCCAAAATAGGAAATGTGCATTCACAGATCGCCCTGGCAGGCGCAGGGGTTAGGAAGCAGGCTGCCAACACTTGAGTCTGTCAGCAACCATGCAGGGCCTGGTGTCTGCTGCGGCACAGGTGAGCTGCTCCCAAGACCCCCAAGGAGCTTTCTGGGATTGACTTCTATGCAAATGAAAGGTAATTGGGTAGCCTGTGACCAGCAGCCCCTTGCTGACTATTACTCAGCCATGTATCAATGTGTGTCCTCTTCTTTAAGCTAAGGGCAAATGCTTTTAACTTTTCTATGATATTCATTTCTGGGTCTCAGTGCCTTACTAAATACCCAGCAAGGTTAGAGAGCTGAGAAGCTCTACCCTACAGCCACCCAGGTAATTCCTCCCCTGCTCTAAGAAGGTAAACAAGTACTCAAGTGGATTTCACTGGAAGTTGGCCAGAGGGCAGAAGAACCCTGGGCTCCCACACTCCATGAGGGTTTGTTTAAAATCTTCTCCCCTTTTTTCCTTCCCACTCAGATTTTGGCTACTATATACAAAGCTACTTGACTGTAAGCTCCTTGAGGAAAGAGAAAGTGCCCTTTCATCCCTGCCTGTGTTGGTGCCATGCCACAGGCACCTGTTCAAGAAACACAGACACCTTGAACTGCTTGGGGATCAAGAGCCTGAGTCTCGAGCTAAAGTCGTTAGTTTTGCTTCATTGTTCCAAACCTTACAGTCTGATCAGGAACAAATCCTTCCTTTTCCTTAGGCACGAATTCTGCTCCATCCAACAAGAAGCTTATCCTAAAGACACCGAAAGGTGGTTCCTTCTGTATCCTGCTGTTTTATGTTTTAAGGGTGCCAAACACATTAGAATATTTTACCATCCTCTTCTTGGAATGAACACTTTGCTGAGCTCTTTAAAATGCGTTGTTCTTCATTTCTAGGTGGAAAAAAAAAATCTAACAGATTTCCTAGAAGTGGAATTAAATTCCAGTCCTTTCTATTTAACTTTTGACTTTGTTTCATTCATACCTCATCCTAATTGTCCTTATTATCTAGGAAAACAGGAAATGTCACTTGCACATCCCACTGAAGAATTCAAAAAGCAGATGAAATGAAGAGACTCGTTTGACTTGGCAGAAACGAGATGATCACCATTCACAGACATATCCACGGGAGGGACGCACTTCCTCTGCTGAGCCAGGCTTCAGAGCAAATGAGTTCAAAATATGTGAATGCCAGAGGAATCGGTCACGCAATTTCCAAATCATACTGGCACATTCGCAGGGGAGTGAGGGTTTGCGTCCCTGATAAGTGTTTTCATTCATTGGTTTATTCCCATAACAGACATTGACCAGAGCATGAGAAAAAGAGGTGGGGGTTCCCCAAGTTGAAATTTTCTCCTTAAACAGACTCACATTAAAATGTAAATTTGGCCAGAGTGGTGATTCAGGCCTGTAATCCTACCACTCTGGGAGGCCGAAGAGGGTGGATTGCTTGAGCTCAGGAGTTTGAGACCAGCCTGAGCAAGAGCTAAACCCCATCTCTAAAAAACAGCCAGGCATTGTAGTCCCAATAGCGGGCACCTGTAGTCCCAGCTGCTTGGAGGCTGAGGCAAGAGAATCACTTTGAGCACAAGAGTTTGAGGTTGCTGTGAGCTATAATGACATGGTGCTCTACCAAGGGTGATAAAGTAAGACTGTTTAAAAAAAAAAAAAGAATTTTACAAGAGTTGGTCTGTAGACCATCTGTTTCAACATTACCTGCAGGCCACTCAAAAAAAAAAAAATATATATATATATATAGTAAATGTGAAATACCTAGGAAATCATAAAAGATTTATAGGTCCCAGTCAAGGGGATGATCCATAATGTACCAGATGCATCCCAGAAAAAGCAGAAGAGGAAAGTGGTAAAAGACACAAACTCTAACTAAAGTCAAACTTTCCATGGATACAAATTCCAAGGCTAAAAATAGTGGTACCATGACCATAAGCAACTTACTTATCTTCTCTAAGGTTGAGATTTCTCATTCATAAAATTTCGGATATGGACAGCCCTTGCCTCGTGAGGCTTTTGGGCAAGCACTCAGGGTAGTGATACCTTTAAAGACCTTACAAGTCTAACACACAGTAAGCATGCAGTATCTGTTGACTTCCATTAGAGGCTTTCTCATCTTCTGTTAAAAATATACTGAAGGTCTCCATTCATTTATTTAATAGTTGGGTTCAGACATAATGCTTTTAATTGAGAGCCCCGCCCTCAGGAACCTCTAGATTCAATTGGAAAGAGAGACAAATAAATAGACAATTAGTCTAATGTGGAAATCATGGCAAAGGATGCAATCCTTGACATAGCTGAGTCTCAAGGGGATCAGAAAGGGCTCATTGGAGAGTAGGAGGTCCAAGCTAAGACACAAAATGAGAGTGCCTGCAAAGACAGAGATTATGTGGCTTTGAGGAAATGATGATTTGGGGGTATCTGAGGGTGAGGTGTGAAGGGCAAGTAGCTAAAAGATGTATCTGGACAGCAAAACAGTGGCCCCCCTCAGTAAAGAGTCTTAGAAGCTTGTTAAAGAATCCTATCTTTGGCAGCACCCATAGCTCAATGGGTAGGGCACTGGCCACATATACCCAGGCTGGCCAGTTTAAACCTGACCCAGGTCAGCTAAACAACAATGACAACAGCAACAACAACAACAATAACATTACAAAAAACAATAAATTGCTATTGGAGGTCAGGGATTGAAAGGTATGAAGAATCCCTCCCATGGCCTGGTTTGGGTGAATTTTGGAACTATCACAGAAATGTGGGATTTGGGACAAAGTAAAGGTTTAGAGGATAAAAACACCACTTGGATTTGGCATATGCATTTAAGCCTCTATCTCCAGATATCCACATGAAGGTGACCATAAATACCTATACACGTAGGGCCAGACCACTGTTTTTCAACCTTATCTCATGGCACACTTGAACTATAGTTAAACATCCACAGCACACTTAAATTATGTTAATAATAAAAAAAGAGTACAAAAAATAACATACTTAATGTGCTTTCAACTTCTTTTGAAAACAATTTAATTAAAAATTAAAAAATTAAAAAATTTTCACAACACACCTAAGATCCTCTTGCAGCACACCAGCTGAAACTCACTGGTCTACACTCTTATAGTATGGAAAGTCATGCTGGTGGAATTAATTCTTAAGTTGCTATCTGGACATGTGGATGCCCTATGAAAAGAGCTCAGCTACCACTGAGTTGATGGAGATAGTAAATGAACTCATAGAATCCTAAAACTTAAGAACTGTTAGAGTCTCTAAGTTCAACCACCGTCATGGCCTGGGTAAGAGCTCATGAACGTAAGGACACATAGACAGGGAATGGCAGGGTTGGGGCTGGGAGTTGAAAGCAGATGTCCTGGCTCGTGGGCTGAGACCTTGACATTGCAAGTTTGCAAGGTTCATCTTCCTAGCAATCTCTTTTCCATGTGGGATATCACTTACCTTGTTCCTATTTTAAAAATTCTTTTCAAAAGAAAGAAAGGGGGGGAAGTAACAAGGTGATCATTTTGGTCAATCTGTTCAGGTGAGCACTTGCTGAGGAATTATAATCTCATCTAGCAGCTTCTTTCTCCTCTAGATTTCCTCTGGTCCAAAAGATTGTCATTCCTGAACTGGCGTATAACAGGTGTTCCATAAAGACAACCCAATGATATCAGCATTGAAGGATCACAGTCCTCAAAGCCCAACAATGTAGGCCTTCCCCTCTCTCAGAGTCTACTCTGGATTTTGGTGAAGGCCCAAGTCAAGCACGGTATGAAGGCTGGGCCTGGCAGTGAGCATAATCTCCATCTCCACATACAAAGTGAATCACCCAGACATGTTTGTCCATTGTACTTACCTTCTTCACCCATTGGAGACTTGCTGCCAATTTCTATAACACAATCCACCCATCTGATTGGTCACTCAACAAATGGCAATAGAAATGACATCACAGGGCCATGAAGCTGAAAACACAGTGATTTCTGCAAAAAAAAAGAAAGGAAGGAAGGAAAGAGAAGAGAAGAGAAGAGAAAAGAGAAAGCAGAAAGTTCATTAATAACTCAGCAGAACCATGAGCTGATACACAGCTGATATAGTGTCCTATACTTATAGACACTGAGCATGTACAGTTACTCCCCGACAGACTTTTTTTCTTAGAAGATAACACTACAAGTATGCAAAAAGGGAGATCCACTATTATAATTATATGAAAAGTGGAAAATAAAAACTAGTCAAGAGTTTAAAGGTACTACAGCGTGGTGTGACTATCCCTACGCACATTTGGTGCTTTGATAACAAAGGTAAAAAGCAGCCCTGAATCCAGCGTCTTACGATGTGCTGTGTACTTCATGTACGTTTGTTCTAGCACTGACGACAAAATGGTGTGTGTTGGGGGATATGAAGCCTCACGGCCAATTTCTGTTAAAACCTATATTCCGAGTCCAGGGCAAAGCCTTCCCTCACAAAGGCAGACGCACTGTTCTGGTGCTGCCGGGTCCTTGGGGGACGATGGCCTCAAGGATGAAGAGTGATGATGGTAGGGATGGTGGTGACAGGAGATGCCGTCCCCACTCCAGAAGACCAGTCTTGTCTCTATCCTCCCTCCACTGCCTTGTACTCTGGATTCTCTGTGTGGGGGCTGCGCTCTGCCTGGATTCTAATCTGATTCAGCTTCATATCTCCCCACATGTCTAACACATTCCCTCGCAGAGAGCATCTGTTCAACATATATTTGTTGAATGAATGAAGAGAAGAAGATGGAGAGTGCACACAGCTGCCGTCTTTGACAACTGAAGGCACCAGCTGGCACAGTGTTCCCAGTGCACAGACGAAAGGAGTTTTTGAATGTCCTTCATCTCCAGAGCTTCTACCTTCTAGGATCGACTCAGCCTGCACTAGGGCTTTCCCCAGTTGCCTTCTTGACTTGACTTCAGGTCTTTCCAAACCCACCTTTCCTTGAGTCTTGCCTCCACCCAGCAGTCATGTGCAGGACCTTCTTAGTGAAGGGCTTCCTATAGACGAATGGTAAATCTCTAACATTTGTTCATAGCACCCTGTTTTGTTCACTGTATGTAGTAAGGAGAATGATAAAGCTGCCCTTTTGTGTATCATCCCTCAAATGTCCAGGATAGGTTACAAAAGGGTTATTCCCAGATACACATGGAGTCACATGGAGCAGTTCACACAACACACAATGGACAAGGAAGGCCCTTACTTGGCAACTGGCTGCATGGCCAGTTCCCCAAAATGGCACCGCCAGTAACCAAACCCACCAATATGAATGCTTTTTCCATAGTCTCGTTCCATGTAAATCCGATCTGGCTCCGCATGATGTTAATTGTATGAGCCATGTGGGAGAGACCACTGCCCTGATGGGTCCAAATAGCAGAGCGAGGAATCAGTTTTCTTCTTTGTAACATTTTGGGTGACTCTGAGGACTCTCTCTGTCTCTCTGCTCTGCCATCCAGTGGGAAGATGGCAGTCTGCAATCCAGAAATAGGATTATCCTTGAGCCTTAAGGGCTACTGGTATTTGCCTTGTTGTCTGAACTCACGCAGGACCTGTTACCCCTTTCTTCTTTCCAACTTCTCCCTTCTAAAATAGAGATCTCTAACCTGGTGTGTTGCAACCTTTTTTATCTCATGGCACACTTGACTCTATAAACTTCCCCAGCACACTTAAATTATGTTCGTCAAAACAAAAGAGTTAAATTAAAGAAAGGGTATGCATACTGTGCTTTGAACTTCTTTAGAAAATAATCTAATTCATGATCTTTAAAAATATTCAAGGCACACCTAAGAGCCTCCCACACATACTGATTGAAAGTCACTGGTCTAAGCTATGCTTGTCCGACCATTATACAGGGTGTCCCCCAAGTTACCCATAAAGTGACCATACATTTGGAATATGTGTAGCTAACTGTACCTTTATTTACAAAATATGTGCTAAAAAATTTAATACAATATTTACAAAGTGTAAATATTTAATACAGTACTTACAAAGTGTAAATATTTAATACAATATTTACAAAATTTAATACAATATTTACAAAGTTTACAAATATTTACATGTTGGCCACCTGTCTGTAAAGTTTTGGGTGGCTTTTGGGATGCCCTATATTTTGGAAGCACATAATTCATCTGGTTTCATAACCATGAATTTTGCCTCAGGCTGAATCGTACATTGAGTCTCACCCATCCTGATTTATGTGGCATTTAGATGAGACTTTTGTGTTTATATTTTAAAGTTGATACTACACAAATTTGGGGGCTGCTGGAAGAGAATAAA
Organism: Galagoides demidoff; assembly: GCA_963574575.1. Lineage (NCBI taxonomy): Eukaryota > Metazoa > Chordata > Mammalia > Primates > Galagidae > Galagoides > Galagoides demidoff. Next base: position 29,415 of record CAUYQV010141518.1, read on the forward strand.
TGTAGTTTGCCTGCAAGAATGACTAAATTTGGGGGATCTGTGATACAGTCTTATGAATTGAAAATTTGTGTCCCCCAAATCCACATGTTAAAGCCCGAACCCCCAAATGAGCTACTATTTGGAGATGATTAGGTTTAGATGAGGTTACAGGAGTCCTAATCATAGGATTAGCATTAGAATCCTTTTTATCTTTTTCCTCTCTCTCTCTCTCTCTCTTTTTCTTTGGAGATAGAGTCTCATTCTGTTGCCCTGGGTAGAACCAGAACCGTGGCATCATAGCTTGCAGCAACCTCAAACTCTCAGGTTTAAGCAATCTTCTTGCCTCAGTTTCCTGAGCAGCTGGGACTACAGGAACCTGCCACACACCTGGCTAGTCTTTCTGTTTTTAGTAGAGACTTTTGCTCAGCCTGGTGTCGAATTCCAGAGCTCAGGTGATCCGCCCACCCCAGCTTCCCAGAGCTAGAATCTTTGTAAGACAAACAGGAGAAAGAAAGACCATTTTATTCCCTATGTGTTGGCCACCTCTTTGTAAAGTTTCGGATGACTTTTAGGACTCTCTCTCTTTCTCCCTCTCTGCAATGCCATACGATGAGAAGATGGCAGAATGCAATCCAGAAAGGGCATTCACCAGGAGCTGATGCTGCCCGTCTCCAGAATATCAAGAAACAAATGTGTGTAGTTGAAGCTACCCAGTCTGTGATATTTTGTTATATCAGCATAAGCTAACACAGGAGTCTTGTAGCCTGTCTTGTGTTCTTTGCAAGCTTTCTCTGGGAGAACTTGTCTGCCATGTCAGAAGTCCAACTATTCCACACCATGCTGTGAGGGAGCTCCAGCTGGACAGGTGCAGAGGCTGTGCAGATGGGGAGAGATGCCCAGCCCTGCAGGCTGAGGTGCCAGACAGGTGAGTGCAGACGTCATCTGGCCCACCCCCCCATTCAATCCTCCGTGTGTGTGTGTAACCCCAGCTATCTGACAACATGGTAGGAGAGACGCTAAGTAAAAACCACCTAAGTGCGTTCACTTAACCCACAGAATTATAGAGATAATAATGTATCATTGTTATGAGCCACTCAGTTGCAGGATGGCATGTCACTTTGCAAGAGATAACTGGACTGTTAGGACGGGAATGGAAGAGACACCTGCCGGTGTCTCACCAAGGCATGACACAAAGAAGTTTGCAAACTCATCCTAGATAACCTGCCACACCCCTCATTCCTGAGCATCACCTTCAAAGTACTCCCCTTGGGAAGTTACGCCCTGAAGTCAGCCCCCTGCAAAGCAATTTTGCAATTCTTTTTCTGGAATGGTCATCGGAGCTGTCTTCAGGCAAGGTCTGACAGTGAAGATTGCAAACTCAACCTCATGGCTGAATATTACAGTGGTCACCTTCAAAGTACTCCCCTTGACTAGCTGAACTGTGATATTCAGCAATGAGGTACTCGCATTTCTTCTACCATGAGTTCAAAACTTAATTCACAATCTTACTTACTTAATCACAAATCTTACTTCATCCCACAACTCAAAGGGGTCAAATTCTTGCCGAAGGAGGACAGCCAATAATTCCCAAAGCAGGGTCAGAATCCTGCAGTGTGGACTTCACAGCCCACGTGCCCTCTGCTCTCCTTTCCAGCCTGCTGTTAATAATGTAGCTCTTACTGTGGCCAGCATGTGTAAAGAGTCTACTTCCCAAGTCGGTAAAACATTCCTTGAAGCTCCCCCTGCCGAAAATTGGCTTGTATTCTTTACTTCCTTGAAAAACATTCCCAATAAAACTCCTTTCACCAAAAGCCTGCTCAGTCAATCAAATGCTTAAGGGGGGGTGGGCAGGAAAGCAAAAATAGTGAATTATCCATGATAATTGCAAACATTTGAGAAAGACGGGCTATGGATTCTGTAAAAGTGTTGGTATGCAATTATACCATGTTTCTCAGGAAAGAAAAAAAAATGAGCATAAGAAATCTAAGTTGCTTTTGTGCTTTCAGGGGAGATCTTAAGGCATTGAGGGTTGCACGGGCAGACTGCAGATCTATTTCTGCATTAGCCTTCTTGGTTGGAATGTTCCGTTTTCCTCTGGCCTCCCCACCATCTTGAGATGCCTCCCCCCTCCCCCAGTGTTCCCTTGTGAGCTAAGAAACTACAATCCGGACTTGCTGCACCTGCCCCTTATCCCACTCTCAGGACATTGGTCCTTCATTTCCCAGCTCTGTGCACCATCCCCCTTTGCCTTCAGAAGAAGTAACACTGTCCTCCACCAGCCCTGCCCATCGCTGTGCTTGGCCAAGCAAAGCATTGAGCATCTTAAGGACACATATGCTAGCCACCTGCCATATATAATTCCAGAGAGGCTGAGAAATCAGGAAGAAAAACATCATCAAAGGAAATACTTGGGAAATTACCAAAATCAAAGAGAAAACCCAGGGAAGGCTGTGGGCGTGACTGGTGCACCTCCGTTTGGCTGAGCTGATTGCCTGGGAGGCTCATACATGCAGGACCACATGCTTCCTTTGGCCTCGTCCCCTCTCAGGCTCTCCACTGACATGGAAAGAGTTGCCACCAAAGGAGAGAGTGACAGTTCCATTTTACAGATGGAGAAACTGAGGCTGGGAAGTACATGCCCAAGCGCACGCAAAAAGAAAGTGGCACGGCACAGGAAGAAGCCTGCTCCTTGTCAGTCACCTTGACGAACTCCAGGGCAAATCATGCCTGTTCCTGCAGTGTGTGATCACAGATATTTTCTATTTTTTGTTACAATAGCCCAACAAGAAATTTCAGACAGTTTTGAATAGAACTGCTTAAAACAAACTATATTTAAGTGTTTATATTTTGTTGTTATATAAACAAGTAAAATATTAGGCTTTCAAAACTTTGAGAGCAGAATTTAAGCAATGGCGATGCACTTTTCTGAATATCTGGCTGCTTTGCCGATGTGGCTCCCACTTGTTTTTGTGCTCTGTGTGTTGAAGGGGCCGCATATGTGCAGACAATCCTGGGTGCCTGCAGATGGGGGCTCCTTCTTCTTGGGGGGGGGGCGAGCCGCAAGTTCTTGACATTGTTGAAGGGGTGGTATTGAGCTCAGTTATTTAATAAGTACCACTTGGGTTTTTCTTTCCTGTTATTCCCAATGTTCCAAAGCATATGGCAAAGCATACTTTTTATGAGATAGGTTTGTAGATTGTGAAATTTTGACAAACTGTGGGAAGCCCTAAGCTATCAAGTGTGAGAGAACAGGACGTAAAATCTGAGCCTTGCCTTTCCAAGTTAGTCTGACTTTGGACAAGTAAGAACTTTCTTTTTTCTTGTTCTTTATTTTAGACAGAGTCTCACCTCGTGACCCTCCCTACAGTGCTGTGGCAGCACTCATCACAGCAACCTCAAATCTCTTGGGCTCAAGTGATTCTCTTGTCTCAGCCTCCGCCTCCCAAGAAGCTGGGACTACAGGTGCCGGCCATGACGTGTGGCTATTTTTAGAAACAGTCTCACTCTGGCTCAGGCTGGTCTGGAACTCTTGAGCGCAAGTAATCCACCCGCCTCAGCCTCTGTGCTGGGATTACAGGCGTGAGCCACTGTGCCAGGCCTAGCAAGAACTTTCTGAGCCTCAGTTTCCTCACTATGAAATAGTAATAGCAATGACTACTTTTGGAGGATTATTGTAAAAAAAATAGTGACGATCAATACTATCGTTTCATTTACAATTAACAGTCAATAGCTGTGATTTTGAAAGATACACATCATGCTTTTACAATCCCACAGGACTAAACATCTTACACCTTTTATGGTACACTTGACATTCACAAAGCTCCGTGATAGACGCATAAGCATTTACCCGGAACCGATATCGGCATGTTTGCATATATTAACATGTAATTACACAACATAGAATTAATATTACTCTATAAGCACTTCCACACCATATTTTTTTTTTTTTCAGGTGAGGAAATTGAGTTTCAAAGAAGTTCAGGCAGGTCTGAAAGTTCACTAGCTCGGCTTTGACTTCTACTCCTGCTGTGTGGCTAAGAGCTGCCAGCTGCTCGCAGCTCAGGCCTCCCTGCAAAGTCTCCAAGCCTGGCGACTCCCTGCCTGTACAGGGGATGATGCCTGACATCTATCTGTAATTACAAGAAAACATCCGTAAAGAGTTTCTTGGCTCCAAGTGGATTTGACACAGTGGCCTTTTAAATCAAACTCTTACCACGATTACCTTTATTTCGCTTTAGTAGTTTTTCTAAGTAAGCCATGCTTTCAGAGGCAGCTAATACAAAGTGACAACCTTCACCATTTTCCAAAGCGCCGATGGAAGGGCGTAGAGAGAGCCCATTGTCACCATGGTAATTACTGCACAGTACCTGACGGCCAATGGACGGTCAGGAGGCTCAGGCAGCAGCTGAATCCGACATTGTCCAGGCCTGATAAAAAGACTAGAAGCCTTGAAAAGCCAGGGAGCGGGATCTCACAGCTCTCTCCCTGGGCCCTGAAAGGCCCATTGTGCTGCCACCATAAATTCTGGGTTCCCCGGGCACTTGACAACTGAAGCCAGGGACAATAGAATTCTTGTGTCCAACAAAACACTCCTTGTCCAATGCGGGTCTTATCAGCCGCATTTACAAATGTCTTTCGTTGTACCCAAATAATTCCCTATTAGAAGGGCTATTGGGAGCAGAACTAAATAAATATTCACAGCCTTTGTCATATCTTTGGGAAATGAATAAACAAACAGTCATCTAGCATATGAGCAAAGCTCCGCTTACTCACGACATTTTATCCCGATTTCTTGCCCAGAGTACGTAGTTTCACTTTCTTCCATTAACATGTTAGCAACCGCAGCGCTGGAAGGCCCTGTTTTATTTGCCATCTACTACACGCCACTGGTACCACACTGCACTGCCTTAATGTTGCTAATGCGTATTTTTAAAAAATGAATCCTTCCCCACAGCAGTAGGAGAGGGCTTGTTTTATTCCATTCCTTCCTCCCCAAAGAGGAGGGAATTATTAAACCTCACAGACATTAAAGAATTTCCCCAAGATAACTAAGCTAATTAGAAGCAGAATGGGAATTCCAATCTAGATTTCCTGTCTCCAAAGGCTCCCCCATCCCACTTTCCCCTGATGACTTTTCTACTGAATAGAAAAGGAATCAAAAGTCAGGATAGAGGGGAAAATCTCCAAGCACATCCTCCATCTATACAAGTGGCGACGTATGTATTGAGCCCACTATCTAGTTATAGAATCTGAGAACCACAAGAACACAAGGAGTATGAAAAGCCTTTCTCTAAGAAAGCATATTTTATTTTTGCCCTAAAATGCTAGCTCTAACTTTTTAAGGGCTGGAGAGAGGTGGCCTGCAAACCCAAATAAATATAACCAAGCATGAGGGCAGAATGGCCAGTCAATTCGTCAAGTTTTAGAAGAATTGCCAGGCCGTCGGCGTGTGCACCATCCCATATGCTCAAGAACATTCACTTTTACGGTTTAGAAGCAGAATGGGAATTCCAATCTAGATTCTACAGTTTCTTTTATTTTTACCTATTTATCTTCTTGTGGATAAACACGTATATTAGTATCTAAGCGATGCATATGGCAAAACAGAACGTCCCTTCTCTGTGGCATACCTATAAGAACAGCAAATTTTACATAAAAATACTGACAAGGTGAAAACTCTGAAAGGTTTCCTACCAGGTCAGGAGATATCCAGTTTCATCGGCACAGCTTCTGACTCTCTCCCTGGTCTTCCCAGGGCCACCCTCACCTGGCTAGCTCCTTCAGGAAGCTACTTTTCCCTCATCTGAACTTGTCCCATTACCATCAGCGTAACTTTGAGAGAAACTCCCCTCACTTCTGGTATGAACTCAGAGGGCTCAGCATCCCCTTAACTACCAAGGTGGTTTTTTATTTCCCCCACAGGTAGAGTTCTTTCCTACTATAGCTATTCCTCCCTTCCCACTTTGCATCCAAGGAAGGCGTGACCTATTTAAGGACAGCAATCACATCTCACACTCACTCATTATCTGTCCTTCATCAGGACACCGCTAACCCTTTGGAGGGCTGGGTGATTGGAGAAAATAGCTGAGTGGTAGTAGTTAAACAAAGAACAACATAAAACTCTAATTTTTTTTTAATGTTAAAACATTGAATATATTTATCGCCTTTTTATCTACTTGGTGTCAAATGACAGGTATAATTTGTAATTTGTTTTCAAGAACTGTAATGATATATTCACTTGGCCCGAATTCTTCAGCCTTGGTAAGTGCAAGGCAGCACTATTTGTTTTCTGTAATAGTTAAAATCAGCAGAGTAGGCTATCATTTTGCAAACGATTGGCTATTAACAAGGAGAGACTGGGGGAACCCAGCACGTATTTTCTAACGGGCATTAAATGCCTGTGTTTGTGCAAGAATTAAGTTTGGAAAAGTGTGATCGATATTTTCTAAATGCTTCACGTGCCAAATAAAGCATTTAATCATCTTTGGGGATTTAAGGAATGAATGCAATCATGTACATGTGATGCTAATTCTCTCTGTATTTCTGTATCCTTTGGAGCTGGGTATTACATAGACACAACTTAATACAAGCAGGCAAGGATGATCACTAACAATTATTGGGAGTTTGCAAAGTGCCAGGCCCTGGGCTAAGTCTGCTAGAATGTATAATTTAACCTTGTAAGTCAGGTATTATCATTGGCTTTATTTCATAACTAGGAAAAAAGGATGTGTGACGTTGCCTCAATCACAAAGCCAGAATCACCAGTGAAGCCAGGATTCGAGCACAGGCAGTTTGAATCTATAGCAATTCACCTAACACGCTATACTCAATTGCATTCTTCAGATATAAAAAAGGGCACTCATTTAGGGAAGAGGCCTAATGATGTAAAAGGAAGTGGTCAGAGGGAGCAGCCACCCATGTCAAAGGAGAATCCACAAATGTGATGAAGAATGATAAGAACCTTTGACCACGCCTAAGGCCTGAGACAGTATCTTCAACTTTCTCAAATCTGGGCAACTTCCAGACAGCCAAGGAATGAACTTATTTGCCCAATTCTGGAATATGCGATTCCCAATAGTCACTAAGTTAGAGAAGTATTGCAAACACACGCACAGGCACAGACACACACACACACACACACAAACACACACACACATTGCCAAGTTGTTGCCATGCACCAGAAACACTCACAACCCAGTACTGCCTTTTCACACACAGTAAAGGAAGCAAACCGACCGCACTGTCCGTGGCACTAATGTTGGATTTGTGACGCAATAGGAGACACCTCTCTCTGGGGCCATTATGCTCAGAAAGAAACAAAACAAGATTTCTCAAGATTAAGAGGGCATGTCCCTTTGCAATGCAAAATCAAGTTAAGAAGAAAAAATGTCATTTTGCTCTTTACCTCTTCTCAGACACTTATTCCAAAGTCACAAGCTGTGCAAACTCAAACCGTCTGCCAGCTTCACAGGGACCAGCAGCGGCCACCCTGTCCGTCCTGCCCACAGTCTGTCAAGGCTGCAGAGGCACAGACTAAATGCTCCAAGGTAGCTTTTGAACAAATGAATTAGTAAGTACAGGCGCGAAGCCCTGATGGTGTGGCCTGACCTATGTGCAAGTGCTTCGGAAGCGCCACAGCGAGCCAGGACTGCGATTTTGTTCAGGCACAGATTTGAATCGGGCCACAGTGGGGCTGACGAGAGCCGGGCAGGGAGCCGAGCGGCGCTCCTCACACCTCACTGAGTACACTGGCCGCTTTCAGGGGCGGTGGGGGGAGCCCCCAGTTAAACTGTTCCAGTTTCAGTTTGCTGCACTTCCCTGGCACGTACACATTTCGACATTTTTGAAGATCTTGGGAAAAGTCACTTGGCAGGATGGAGAATCTAATGAGCCCATAGGAGGATGTCCCTTTAAGTCACACACACATGCACACACACACCTTCAAAGATCTAGGTACCCCTTTGTTTTCCTTTTCATTTCCTAAGTTCCTTGAACGGTTCTTTTTAATAATTCCATTATTAATAACTGAGAATGAAATAAACATTAAAAAATATTTTCAACAGTTGTGTGGAGTTGAGCCGTGTCACCAGCCTGGCCTAGAGTCTTGAATGTGAAACAAAGAGACAAATGACCTGGTTTGTACATGAATGAAGTCTGTATGCAAATCAGAGGCTCCAAGGTTTGGGGAGGTTTTCTTCTGCAATATTCATCATTTATTTCTCTACTTTACAGCTTCAGCCAAGAAAATCAGGCTGGATTTTGAAATAGATTTTTTTGTGTGTGTGCGCTCTCTTGTCTTTGGTGTTTGCAATTGTATGGTATATACAGAGAGTATGGACATGTGTGTTAACACACACACACTCTCCAGTTAGTTATTCATCTACGGGAATATTTCAGCCACACTTCTTATTAGTAAGTATTTGAATTTTGCATTGGGTTCCAGGGTAGATTTGATGGATGGTGAGGTTCTTTTTCACTCTGAGATTACAGAAGAAGATTAGTAATTGGAATAATCAGCTCCCTGGCTAGCACCCCACCTCTCTGCATTCATGCTCTGACCACACATTGGGGAACACTCTCCTAACTGCTGGTGCCTCTCCAGTGCCTGGCATGAGTCTGTGATGTATGGGTCCACCGGGGTACCGTGATGAAGGCAGTCTTTAAGGGGACATCACATGTGCAGGAGACTTTGAGGGCAAGAGGAGGGGTCGCAGGGTGATACAAAGGCTCATCTGGGTTTCAGAGTCCCTGACAAGGGGTTGCCTCAGAGAAAGCACAGAAAACTCTCTCCAGGAGCCAAACCAAGTGTCACGTCACTCATCAAGCAGAGGGGACACAGAGAGGCCACACTGTGGACTTACACAGACCTTGCCAGGGAATGTGACCCCAACTGGGGTGGGTGAGGCACTCTGATGCCAGCAGGCTGCTTCTCAGGCGGGCCTCTCTGATTCCTCAGCTCTGTGACTAAGAACTCTATTTCCTTACCTATGAAATGGGTACCCCCGTCATAGAGCTGTGGCCAGGACAAATGAGCCAACATGTGTGAATTATGCTATCATTTCTAGCATATACATAATATCTACTGTTCACTAAAATAGCAGTCAACATTACTGTCAAAAAATTATCAGTGTCCTATTGCAAAGACTTATAAAGAAATTAGTGCAGTGCCTAATAAAACAGAGACCAACAAATTGCCATAATTATTATTGGCAGAAGATGACAATGAAATAGAGAAATACCTTTCCAATTCCCTTTCACTCCTGATCTTAGCAAAGAGAAAGTCTCTATTTGCCATGATTGCTGAACTTTATTTTAACAAAGAAAAAGCAGCCTTAGGTTCAGAGTAGATTCAGTTATATTGTTTCCTATTAATTATATCTAGGGTTTCTTTGTGGGGGGGGGCTGCTTAATATTTATAGCTAGAGGTCTGGTTTGCCATCCATGATGGGGATATAATTTTCTCCCCAAATAAAGAAAAGCAAGAAGCAAAATGTGTGAGAAGGAAAGACAGTGTTAATAAATAACAGTGTGGGGGATACCCAGATATTGTTGAAGACAAAATTTAAATGACTGAGGGTGGGGGACACAGATCCAACACCCCACAGTTATTTTACATACAGGGAGACTGTGGCACTGAGGGGAAGGCAACTCAGTGGCCACAGATCCTGCCTGGAGCTTACTGGGGTCTTGGTTCAGATCGTCATCAGTATCACCTGCCAGGGCAGGTATGAGAGGGGATTGCAAGAAATGATGGCAGTTCTCTTCCAAGGACAGAGAGTCAAATGCCAATCCTCACCCAGTGACAGAGGAGGGAGCAGAGTCTAATATCTCTCCAGGAAACTAGGTCTTCACGAGGATGAAACTAGGTTAAAGACCCATCCACTGAGCCCACACCCCACCTGGTACCTAACCTTGTGAGTCACATTATGCATTTCACCAAAGCACTGCTTGTAAGGAATGATTATACACAGTACAGAAACATGTAATACTTTTTACATAATGAAAACACTTGGTAAGGAGAAATAGGGGCATGAAATAATTTAGACGGAAGTGCAGAAGCAAAGCATGAACTATGAAGTCATATTCTGGAGGTTACAATGGCTGCATCACTCAAAGGGACAGGGACATGTGAGCAGCACAGAACCATGGTGCCCGTGACATTCAAACTGTTCCCCATTTGGATCACAGCCACTCCAGAAAACTGATGCCAGCACATTATTGATCCCATTGGTTCTCACAAAGATTACCCTGTGTAAGGTAAACAAGTGGCATCCTTAGGTAAGCAAAGTAGAGATGGAATCGCTGGGCATCATGGGATAGCGCTGGCCCACAGAGGACACAGAGTCCCCTTCGGAAACTCAGCAGTGGTCTGACCCCGTGATTTAATAACTGTTCTTAGCAAAGACTGAGTATTCCCGGGGTATCTGGCAGGCTGCTGCAGAGGCTGAGGTGGGGTGGGGAGAGATGAGGTTGGGAGAGGTGGAGGGACGTTTCTCAGATTCCTACCACTTTCCACATTCTTCTATTTCATCAATAAATGCTCTACTTTCCCCATTCTATACATTCCAGGGTGTGGGAAAAAGATTCTGTTTATAAAAGTCTGCATAAAATCCATGGAATCAAGAGGGGAAAAAATAGAAACAATGAATCCAGGAGTTAAACGCCTTCTATGAATTTTTATAGAACCTCATTCTGAACAGATGTACATGCTTAGATGTGTGCAGATGTAAAAATCATCAGATGATGAGGCCCCGAGCAAACGCATAGGACATGAAGTAAACAGATTGCATATTTGGAAGAAGGGGCGTACAGGGGCGTGAAAAGGGAGGGGGAATAGCGTAGTAGTAGAATGCGATTTCAAGGAAGGAAGATCCACCATTCCTTCTGGAATGCTGCCTTCTCCACAGCCCTGATCATTCATTCATCCACTCACTCATCCATTCACTTATTTAATAGTTATATATCAAGCATTTTGTGTATCAGTCTCCTTGTACAGCTAAGCACGTAGAATTGAGAACCATGTTAAGAGACAGAGCAAGGAAGGAGGGAGGGAAGGAGAGAGGGAGAGAAGGAATAAAAGGGGGCTGAAAATGAGAGAGAGGAGAGAGAGAGAGAAGGAAGGAGGAAGGACGGGATGGAGGAGGGTGGGCGGAAGGACAGGGAACCGGCAGTAAGGTAGTCAGATGAGGGAGGGTCCTCAAACTTTCCTGCCTGTCTTCTGTTCCCCAACACTCTGGGGGGCAGTGCCTCCTCCAGAACAAATGCAGCATTCCAGAGGAGGCAAGTGGATGAGAAGAATGAGGAGAACCCCCAAATAAGACATTACTAAAGAATTTAAAATAGGAGAGATGAGGACATGATTGGATCTATGAGACTGTCTATTTTTAGCATCCTTAAGAAGACTCTCTCTAGTGACCCTGCCAAACCATGATGCAAAGGGGGTTAATGAAAGCTCTCTCAACCTTCCCTAGGAAGACAGCTCATTACCAGATCGTTTCTGAAGACTCATTGCCTAAAACCCTCTAACCTCATTAAAGGACTAATCCTAACAGGTTGGACCTGAGAGTGAGCAAATGGATCGACGTGAACAGTTTCTGCCTTTCTAGTTGCTTTGCCTGAAGAAACGTTAAAGACCAGGTTAGCTTTCCTAAGCAGTTATTTTTACTTTTTCTATTGCTTCTTTTGTCCTCAGTTTAAATGTCACCCATTCCCAGAAATGAGAACAATGCTCACAGCAATAAAGAAAGACGCTGGCTTCCAACATGATCTTACTTATTTAAATTATAAACCATAGCAAAATAACAAGAAACAATACAATTCTGACATGAACTCATTTTAGACCTGCCGATGTAGGTTTCAAGTATTCTAATTTCATGAGGAAAACGGAGCATTGGAGATTTACAGGCTAACTCCAAATAGAGTAACCAACTTGAAGTAATGACCTTTTAGGTGGTGCAATTCTTTCAGTTATCCCATTAAGTTTCACAGATGGCAGACAAGATTCACCTACTTCTCTTCACATATAATCAGAATCGTCTGTCTTGCTGTAACAGGAGAATGTTTAAGTCAAACACGGTATACGTCCTGCCTGGCAGGACAAGCTTCCCCCAAAGTTACCCTTCTGCGATTGTAAAGAAACAAGGACTAATACTTTGGACTACCGCAACATGATTTATTGCAAAATAAAATCTCAATAACAGCAATGCAAAAATATCCCTAAGTTGAATACTGAAAGGAAAGAACAAAAGAAAGACGAGATTTATATGTCAGAATGAATGAACTACAAATGAATTTTCCCCTTTCTCTTCATTTCCTATATACTGCCCAAAGTGTTATTGGTTCTACAACCAAATTTGTAATCTCCTAAGGTCTCATCATGCAACATGAAGTATGTCTTTTGCTGCACAGATACTTAAGTCGGCTCGATGCAAAGTGAGCTAGGGGTAACGATCGCTGAGTTCTCCCCACTACTTTTTTATACAGACAGGAAAAAAAAAAAAAAACTACTCTGGCCAGAGATACCAAAAGAAAGAGCAAGCCAATTTATTGCAAAATAGAAACAGGAAAATAGTTTCCTATGTGAAATGACTGAATCATCGAAGTGTCAAATTAAATATTGATGCCATCAATTTGAGTCTAAAATATCCTCTGTTGTTAGGAGAATCCAAGAAGGGAGGGAAGCAACTACCAAAGCGCTAGCATGAGCAGGAGAAGGTTCTCCCTGGAGACGCCCTTCATCTCACCCGGTTCACTCACTCAGCACACATCAGCTGACCTGACCGCCAACCATACAGCTGGGACTGCGCTGGGAAGGAGGGACACGGGGATGAAAAAGCTAGCACCCTCGCCACTAATGAGCTTGCATTGCGTCTAACTGTGGCTTCTGACCTCACACCTGGATAGAATTACCCAGGAGATTTGCCACCTTGCTCAGAATAAATTGGAAAATGGCCCAACTCACCTGCAAATCGGGGCTGCTGAGTCCAAGTCCAGGCCCTGCCATTGGGTGACTACAGGAAAGCCTTTTTGCCACTCACAGCCTCAGTTAGCTCATATGATCAATCAGAAGATGAGTAAGCTTAATATCTTAGAAAGTGAGAAGCTTCGCTATTCTACGGGCAACAAACTTGTTTGTACCCAGTGTTTCCACAGACCTCACATTGACCAGAAGCCATGGAACAAAGAAAGAGCACAACAGGGTATGCCTCATGCCCAAAACATAAACATTTATCCACCAAGAAAGAGAAGAAAGGAATGTGGGTAGCAGGTGTCTATAATCTCCCTGGGTGGAAGTTTGAGAGTCTGATGATCCTAGGTTAAAATCCCTACCTTGTCATTAAATGTGTGACTTTTAGCCAAAAACCCAACTCAACTCTACAAGCCACAGTTTCCACACCTAAAAAATGGCAACTCTGATGTCGAACTCACAGGATTGTTCTGAAGATGAAAGGCGGGTGCATGCAGAAGGCACCTGGCACTGCTCCAAACCCACAGTGGAAGCTCCATGAATTTTACCCAAATTAAAATGAGTTAACAAGAATATTATTATGCATTGGAAATCTCTGCAAAGACTGAATCTTAACTCATTTTCCTGTTACCAGCACCTGGTATAGGTCAGACACATAGAAAGTGCTCAGTAAATAAGTAAATGTTAACTCTGATTAACTCATACTGATGAGAAGCTCTGATTGGCAATTAGGTACGATTAATTAAAAGTGGGTAAAATAATTGGTTATTACTTTATAAATGCAATTTGTTTGGGGAGTGTATATTTCAAAATGCAAGGTAAGATGCAGATGAAAAGGTCATAGACTCTGGGATGCACTAAAAAAAAAGAAGAAAAGAAAAGACACACCCTCCCCCACGGTTTGTGAGATCAGCAGAGACACGAGCCAAATGCATGAGTCACGGCCCAGCAACGCCGAGGCCGGGGCCAATCAGAGGTCTGTGCTGTCCTCGTAACTGTCCTGGCTGGACTCTTCATTCGCTGAACGAACAGTTCAAAAGGTCCTTTGAGTAACTTCTCAGTGCCCCTTGGCAGGAGACAGGCAAACAGAGCTGACACCAAGAGCAGAGAATGTGAGAAGCTGCTCGAGAGAAAGTGCTCCCAGCGGAAAATGAAAGGAGGTCAAGTTTGGAAAACCGGCAAACCCATTAACTATTGCACACAAAGCCACGGGACTGCTTTCCGAAGGCAAAGTCCCCACAAGACAACGGAAAATGCTAGCTTCATTAGAGAGAGGCGTAACATTCACAGACACACGTACACGCAAAGTCACACGTGCACGAACGCGTACGCAAACTCACACATGCGTGCATACGCATCCACGTGCACGCGCGCCCAGGAGGTCAGAAGGACTCAAAAATAACAGAGGCACTTGGAATCGCAAGGAACAAACTGTTATGATCCATTTGTCACGATGAGCAAGGGGTTACGTAGTGGCTCTCTGTAACTAGGTCAGCCGCCAATTGGTAGTCAAGTCCACAGACCCAGGAAGATTTAATGAGGAGGAGGCCAGACAAAGACAGAAGATGGAAATAGTGCCCCCAGCGCGTGTCCCCAGACTCCACAATCTGGCAGTGGGATCTAATCCACGCCACCGCTCTCACAGATAGACCAGAACAAACTTTCAGAAACCCCCTGACATGAGGATCCACAGTCGAGGCCAAGCCGTTGAGCTGCGGCTCTGGCAGCAGCGAGCAGCCTGGAATAAACACAAACCCTGAATCAAAGGAAGATCACAATCTGAGCAGAAAGTACAGAAACAGTGAAAGCGCGCAGGATCGGCAGCTGTTACGGCAGGGGCACGGACATAAATAAAACGACTCTGCCAACGTAAAGCTTGTGTCCACAAAGGCCGGCCCCTTGGCCAGGTCCTCTGTGCCACCATCCCCATCCCTCTTTCGTGCTGGGCAGGGTAACTGGCACCTGCGTTCAGGCTGGCAGATGGAGAGGCCAGGCTTGTTGAATCTGGTGCCTACTCACTCCACCATCATGAAGGTCACGGTGCAGAGCTTGGACGCCTAGAGTCTTCCTTGAGAAGCAGGACCCAGCCATGACGCTGCCATCTCCAAGAGGAACCTTTTCTCTTCGATCTCAGGACACCTCATGTGGGGACACCAAGGGCCACGGGGCGTGAGAGGGCTCAGCCCAGCTTTGTTCTAGACAGCCAGAGAGGCGGCCTGCGATCCCTGGCACTGCCAGCAGCCCTGTGAATGAGCCACTGTGGAGAGACACACACCCACTGCTAATGAGTCCGGCAGACACAAGCAAGGGAGGTGAATGCAGTGGCCGCTGCAAGGCAGCCAGAGCAGAAGCCAAGTCGGGCAGGGATGGGGCTCAGGGCGCCCCCAGCCCACAGTGTCTGCAGGGCCCAACACAGCAGGGAACACCTGGAACAATTCGTCTTCCCTTAAACTAACAGCACCTTCTCCCCTCCTCCTTGCCCAAATTAAAAAATAAAATAGCAGCCAAAATGTCTTAGAAAAAGCAACTGCCATCATCTATTATCCTCATTTCATTGTTTTAAGGAGAATTTTGATATAAAAATATAAAGGGACAGATTTTCAGAATAAAAAGACAGGTGGCAACAGAATGAATATACATTGAAGAAAGGGATTGTACGTTTGCTTTAGAGCCTTGAATACATAGCAAATCCATTTTACACTATTATAGTGTAGACTGCACCGTGGTAAAGAGGACAGGATAACCTTAGCAAGTTAGCAAACCTCTGCATACCCCCACCTCCCTTTCTTTGAAGATGAAAATTAAATGGTACCTCCCACATAGGCTTTCCTGTAAAAATTTAAATATATTAATTCATGTAATGCACTTAGCACATCGCTCGCCCTGAAATAAAGGTTCCCTACTCTGATCATTATCATCATCATTTTTGTGATCTATCTTAGCCGGTTGAAGTGACCTTGGAGCTTAAATGCTCAGGTTATGCGGCTACATTCTTGGTGCATAACCACAGTTAATGAAAATCCAATACTATATAGGTACAGGGACCAAATTTAGAGTATTTACAGAAAATGAGAAACCAAAGCTCCAGAGCTCCACCAGGTTTCCCCGCCCTCTCCCTAAAAGGTCTAGAAGGGGAAAAAAAGATTGCAGTTGTTCAGGTACTTTTTAAAAAATGTAGCATTAAATATTTTATTAAATGTTGATCACTGCACTTTTAGGCACATTCTTAAATTTTGGACCTAGGACTAGTGACTCACCCCATTCCACCCCTTCAAAGGGTGCTTCTGGCACTGGGCCAGGCAAGTCACCTGGGCACCTGATTAAAATGCAGATTCTGCTTTATGTATCTGGAGGGAAGAGGGCTGAGGTCCCTCGTGTCTGACAGGTGTCCAGGAGATGGCTGGGATCCCGCTGCTCCACTGACAGTGCCCCGAGGAGCAAGGCCTTGGAAGAAGCTGATGCTCAGTGAACACCTGAGCTGCATTCTGGTGTGTCTCTTTGATGTCCTGGTTGTTTCCAGACAACTTGGAAACTCTTTCATTATTCATGGGAACCGCTGTTGTTAATCTCTGGCTAAACCCTTGGACCCAGAGGCGGGGAACATTTGTTGTTTTGTTTTGTTCTAAATCAAACAAATAGAATAAAGCGGGTACCTATTGACTCCTGGTGGCTGCCCTTTGGGGAGTTCATTTAACTTTCTATTTCCCTTGGTCCTTCGCCTGGCTGCAGAAAGCAGGGCTAGGAATGCCACAGAGGACAGGGCTATGCATCAGTTAGCACTGCAAAAACACCCAGGCTCCAAAGGGAGTAAGTTGCTGATGAGAGTAAAGAAAACAGTGCCGGTTCGATGCACCTGTGTGAACTGTCTCTGTCTTCCAGGAAGGACCCACGGAGGAGGATGAGTTTATAGCTTTGGATTGAGAAACGTGGGATTAAGAGGAAGGCCCCATCACATGCTGGCTGTGTGACCTCAGGCAAGTGCCTTAGCTTCTCTGAACCTTAGTTATTCTATATAGAATGTTATCCTAATAGTGTTCCCTCTATAGGATATTTGCTGTGAGATAATTCACAGGCACATGTGAAAAATACAGAGGCACATGTATAACACACAAGCTGTAGCATTATTTTTTCTAATTCCAAAAAAAGCACACAAGAAAATAAACATTTATAAGAGGCTCCTATGAGTGGACCTTTGTTTGTGATTTTCCCTAATTCCAAGTCCAAGCAGATTGAGAGAGAGAGAGAGAGAGAGAGAACACGCATTTGTGTGTGTGTGTGTGTGTGTGTGTGTGTGTACCCATAGAGACAGAGAAAGAAAGAAAGGGGCAGGTGAGAGCAAGGAAAAATGAGTAGGAAGAATTTAAAAAAAAGAAATAGAAAGTGACTGAGTTGTAATAAAGACCTGTACTCAACATAGTGTGTGTATATATATATATATATATATATTTTTTTTTTTTTTTTTTTGGTCACATTCAGTAGAGTGTGGTAGCCTCATAGCTCACAGCAACCTCAAACTCTCAGGCTTTAACAATCCTCTTGCCTCCCAAGTGGCTGGGATTACAGGCATGTGCCACTAGATCCAGCTAAGTTTTCTAATTTTTGTAGAGACGGGGTCTTGCTCTTGCTCAGGCTGATCTGGACTCCTGAGCTCAAGCAATCCACCTGCCTTGGTTTCCCAGAGTGCTGAGATTACAGGCGTGAGCCACCGCCTGGCCTTAGTATTTCTCCTTGTGAGGTCTTTCTTCCCAGTTATTGCACGGAATAATGCAAACATTGTTAGGACGATACTGAGTCATCTTCCATACTTGGGTGGAAGAAAGGGTTAATGTATTTTTAATGAAATACATGTCCTTGGGAATATTCTTTATAAAGGAAGATAGCACTTCTACACACACACACACACACACACACACACACAGAGACACATACACCCTCTTTTCTCTCCTCAACTCATATACTTTCTAGCACATGGCACTGTGTCCTACACATGGAACAGCCTGGTGTCAGCAGGCCGAGTTCACAGAAGGAAGGGCTTGCGTGATTGATAATCTGCTTGTGGCCCCACCAGTCAGGGGGTGTGCACTGCGAGCCTGACTACATTAGAGAAACGAGGGAAAACAGGCTGAAAGCAACAGCTATGAGTCCTGCCTTTAATTGTCACCATGGGAGGGGACACAATATCAGACAATCTTTCTTGTCTGAAAGAGACACAGCAACTCAGGCAGAGGATTAGAGGAAGCTGCATGTGGCGGTGGCCTCTAAGACGATGTCCTAAAGCCCTTCTCCGACTCCATGTGGGGTGAGGGGGGCTCTTCTCATCAAATCCTACTTATGGGACCATCTGTGTCCCTGCCATGTCAATAGGCCTCTAGACTCTCACTCACGCTGCAAATTGTCCTCTTCCTGAATACTATTGCTCAAGGCTGTGGGCTGCTCCAAAGAACCCTTCTTCCTTTAGGGATTTCTCTGTCTAAACAGGATTTATGATGATCCTTTGGCACAGATCTTTGAATCACTGGCTTTCACAGGACAGCCAGAAGCGTATTTCGGGAGAATCTAACAAGTGGTACAGCTGTGGCAATTTATGTCCTGTGATGAGACAGCACAGTCTGAAACTCCAAGGATGCTGCCCCTGGACGAGGTGCTGGGTACACCAGCTCTTTCCCGAATAGCTGTGTGACCCGGGGAAGTGGTTTAACCTCTCTCACCAAGTTGTTTCATCTATAAAATAGAAACGATGAGGTCATCTTTTGGGGGCTGTCACGGAGGTCGAGTCGGTGCAGGGAATCAAGTATCTGGTGAAACTTACACCTGATTTATAAGTAGGACTTGATAGATGGTACCTTTTTTTTTCTTTTTTTAATAAAGGATATATTGTGAGAAAGAAGCCACGTTGACTGACTACCTAGCACTCTGCCTTTGGGACAGGCTGAGAGTCGCCGCCCCATCATCAGAATGAAATTAGAGCACCTGTGTGTGCCTCAAGAGTCTGCCTAGACACTGCCAGCCCCCCTCCCAGGCTTAGTAATTGTGTTTCAGTGAAAGGAACACAGATCCCGCCTCAGCACCCTGGCACTTGTTAAACTCAAATTTCGTTTGTATCAATTCTAGGCAATTTTCTTTGATTTATCTCCTGCAAACCCCTCTTCCAATTCCTGCATCTCAGCTTGAAAGGCACGGCTGTCTCTTCCTCTTTTCCTACACAGGGTGATGCTGGCAAACCAGAAAGAACCGCCCACCCCCTACCCCCCAACCCTATAGGCTCGCTGATCTGCTCTGCCATCAGGAAAGCCATCAATCACCTCCTTAGATAGCTCCCACCCTGAAAGAAAGGGAGACCAACTGGAGAAAAGACATAGACAAGAATAGCTCGCTCTGATGCAGCCCATCCCGGGCACACATGGGTTTCTAGCATAGCAGACACTGGGAGACGGAGCTCTGGTCAACCCCATTTTTCTGAAGGGCGACTGAGATTCAGGTAACTCCCCCAAAGCCATCTAGGATCTAGCAGGAGTATAAGTGGAACCCAGATTTGCCTTTCTACGCATCCCATACACCTTCTACTGCATGGTTTTATTTCCAAGAGAGAAAAAAAAATCCCATTTGCCTTCATTCCTTAGCAAACACTCCACGGAAAGGTCCCGGGCGATGGAAGATGTGGGCATGCCTGACTTCCGGCTCTGCTACTCCCACCAATGAACACCTGCAAATCATGGGTCTCCCCAGTTGTCAATTTTTTCTTCAAGGAGAAAAACACAGGTATAAACATCATTATTAATGATGACACACGGATAAAGTGAGATAACCCAGCAGACAGCCTGGTACGAGGTCGAAGCTCATTACGTGCATGGAGCTTCCATTTTCAGATCCAGGCAAATTATTTTATTGTAAGGTACAAGTAGCAGCAAAGTGGCACTTGCGAGCAAAACCACAACAACTGGGAAAAGAAGAAAGAAGTTAACAGGTGCTGCGTCCGGTCCCACCCAGGTGACATGCTGACTAGTACCGGGTAGTCACGGCAAGGAAAAAGTGAGCCATGAGGCACCTTCTGAAGAACAGCGGGGGTTTCATAGTCAACACAATACGCTTCACGGAGGCAATCTTTTTAAATTGAATAGTCATTCATTACGCAGCCACAGGACTCGGCAACGTCAAGTTTCACAGATATTTGAAGGGGTCCAGGAGACAGATTAGCCATCACGGAGTTTGCTACTCTGTTCATCTCCAAGATTCCGCAGCGTCTGACAGCTTCCTATCAAAGGTAAACAGGGGTCTTCTCATATATTTCCCCTTCAATTTATGTTCCCCAGCAATGCATCTGTCCATCCTCTGTGTGCTTAAACACCCGCCCTGACTTCAATCACAGATGTGGAAACACAGAGACAGTTAGCGTGTTTCTGAAGCAGACGGTAGCAATTAGGTCGATCCTCCTATTCCCGCACTATAGTCACTAGCTCCAGCAACCCTCACCGGATTCCCATCAAACACTATCAGCGAAAGCAAATTACAGCATCATTTCTTCATGCTGCTGGAATTTTTTTCTTAAATATAGTCTGACAATATAGAAAAGTCAAAGAAATCTCCCTGACACTGAAAGTGAAATTTGGAGAGCTAAATCCATGAGGGTGACAGCCTCTAAGACTTTACACTTTCTGGTCCTCACCCTACTATTTCCTTGTGTACAAAACCATCCACAGATCCCTACTAGTGAATAAATGTGTATGTATATATTGAGCTCAGAATAGTCTGCCTTCTGCTTGAGATGTGTGAACACATTAGTGATCTAGGTGACACCAGGCTTATTTAATTCAGCATCCATAAAGATACTATTTTGCATTATACCCTCCCCTCCAGTTGAGGATTCAAAAGCCCTCAAACAAAACATGGCCTCCTCCCTTAAAATGCAGTTGGCTAAAGTCCCCATCCCACTGGGAGAAGCTGAAGCTGATATTTTTTTTCCAGAACTTTTCAGAAACTTTATAGGGTGGTATAATCCATCTCAAAATGCAATGAATCTTAATCTAATAGACATTTTGATCAATAAGTCATCAAGTATTTATTAGGTGCTGTTTTCTGCTGAGGTTTGCATTGGAAATTGTGAGACAGGTAAGCAGTGGAGGGTCTTAGGATGGGCTCCTGAAATCAGCAACACAGACTGAGTCCAAATCCTCATCTCAAGGGACGAAAACAGAGGGAATGTTACACAACGAATGCTATTTGGGGAATTTGGCAGAGGCTGAACTTGGACTTGACCACAAACAACGTAAAATCCAGCTGTTCTGGTCTCTAAGCTTAACAACATTTTCAAAATGAACATCAACTTCATCCAAATGAACATAACATTACCCCACCCCACACCCCTGCACTGATTTCTAAACTAGGAGTTGTCGGAGTCACTGGAGACGTCAACTTCATGAATTGCTGCAAAGCCTTGCATGTGAGGGGCACCGTGAAATCCATTCACGAAGCGACTGGGAGCAAGCTCCTACCGTATACCAAGTGCAGGGGACACATGGCGGGGACAGTAGAGCTCCTCTCTGCACAAAGTTTGCAATCTAGGTGGTGACAACTAGTGGGCTGATGAGACAGAACATCTACAAAACGATTGGTCATTGTTGTAGTGTGATTTTTGGTCTTCTGGATATATAGCTAGTAGAAGAATTGTAGGATCAAATGGCAGGTCTATTTTTAGTTCTCTAAGTGTTCTCCAGATGTCTTTCCAAAAGGAACATATTAGTTTGCAATCCCACCAGCAATGTAGACGTGTTCCCTTTTCTCCATATCCACGCCAGCATCTGTGATTTTGGGATTTTGTGATATGGTCTAATCTTACTGGTGTTAGATGATATCTTGAAGTAGTTTTGGTTTGCATTTCTCTGATGATTAAGGATGATGAGCATTTTTTCATGTCTATAGGCCATGCGCCTATCTTCTTCAGAGAAGTTTCTCTTCAAATCCCTTGCCCACCCTGAGAAAGATATTTGTACCAATGTTTATTGCAGCCCAATTCATAATTGCTAGGTCATGGAAGAAGCCCAAGTGCCCATTGACCCACGAACGGATCAATAGATTGTGGTATATATACATCATGGAATACTATGCAGCCCTAAATAAGGATGGAGACTTTACCTCCTTCATGTTTACATGGATGGAGCTGGAAAATATTCTTAGCAAAGTATCTCAAGAGTGGAAGAAAAAGTATCCAATGTACTCAGCCCTATTATGAAACTAATTTATAGCTTTCATAGGAAAGCTATAGTCCAAGAATATGGGGAAAGGGGAGAGGGAGGGGAGGGGAGGGGGAGGATGGGTAGAGGGAGGGTGATTGGTGGGATCATACCTATGGTTCATCTTATAAGGGTACATGTGAATCTTTCTAAATGTAGAATATAAATGTCTTAACATAATAACTAAGAAAATGACATGAAGGCTATGTTAACCAGTTTGATGAAAATATTTCAAATTCTATATAAAAACAGCACACTCTACCCCATCACTGTATTTATCTACATAGCTATGATTTAATTTAAAAAATCAGAAAGAAAAAAAAAACAGTTGGACAGGAAAAGTCTCTACGACATATCTATATAAAGCAGAAAGTCTCAAAGACAAAAGAGAGCTAGTCACGAGAAAGGAAATTATATTTTTAAACGTGTCATTTTTTTTCCCTTCCATAGTTTCCTTTGAAATTCATCATTAAGAGCACTCATGTTATATTTTTTTATTTTTGTTTTAGAGACAGAGTCTAGCTTTGTCAACTTAGCTGTGGCGTCATAGCTCACAGCAATTTCAAACTCCTGGGCTCAAGTGATCCTCTTGCCTGAGCTTCTCAGGTATCTAGGACCACAGATGCCCACAATGCCCATCTAATTTTTTGATTTTTTTTTTTTTAGTGGAGACAAGGTTTCACTCTTGCTCAGGCTGGTCTTAAACTCCTGAGCTCAGCCATCCATGTCCTGAGACTCCCAGAGTGCTAGGATTACAGGTGTGAGCCACCGTATCCAGCCCATGTGTTTTGTTTTCTTAAGATGTTGTCTAAAGAATATCTGTACATAGGCTGGGCCCAGTGGCTAACTCATATAATTCCAGGACTCTGGGAGGCCAAGGCAGATGGATTGCCTAAGCTCACAGGTTTGAGACCAGCCTGAGCAAGCGCAAGACCCTGTCTCTAAAAATAGCCAGGCATTGTGGCAGGCACCTGTAGTTCCAGCTACTCAGGAGGTTGAGGCAAGAGAATCACTTGAGCCCAAGAGCTTGAGGTTGCTGTGAGCTATGTATGATGCCGTATCACTCTACCCAGGGTGACAAAGTGACTCTGTCTCAAAAAAGAAAATAAATAAAAGAAGAATATCTGTACATATATTAAGACATATGCTTTTCCTTGATTCTTGAAATGAGATGTATCTGTGGGACTATGCACTGGTCTGTGTGTGTGCACATATGTGAGCCCAGGTGTGCCTGTGTGTCTTCCAAGCAGCATTCTGCTATGAGTCTCTGGATTCTGTGATCAGGTTTTAATGCTTAAACTCCTTAGCATGACCTGGGAATGAAAAGCCTTTCACAGCCTGGGGCCTCCCTGCCTTTCCGGATTCCACTCAACCCCCTGCCCTGCAGAGTCTGGTCACACCAGATCAGTTTCATCCCTTGAACATGCCGGGTACCTCTATGCTTCTGTCATTCGCCCATGTTCTTGAAGTTCTTCAAACACCCTTGTCCACCAGACAGATTACACCTGGGTCCCTAAAATTCATCTCTTTCCTCTAGCTTTCTCTGCCCATTTCATCAAGTGGAGTTAACTGATCAATCTCCTGGAAACCCTCTATCTTTGTACAACTTTGGCCTCTCCCTGCATTGTGTTTATCAATATAATTTTTCAGTTTTATTTCTTGATATGTTTTCTAATTATCCGACAAATGCAGACTGAGTGTCAAAATATTAGAAAATAAAATGTATAGATGAGAAAACACATACTTCCTTCCGTGGAGATTTTTTTCTTTTTTTTTTTTTAAAAGCAATTGAGATTTTTCTTCTTCTATCACACCTGACATAAAATATACCCTGAGCATGTTCAGTGCTGCTATGGAACGATCTTTGCGACCTGCGTCTAATGGTTGCATAATTGCCTGCCAAAACACACAATGAACTATACAGCCATTCAAACCCCGACTAGTGGGCTCTTCAGTAGTTTTAAAATTTTCCTATTATAAGTAACAATACAACAAACTTAATTGTGCATTAATCTCTGTCTATAGTCCTGTATTTTTTTTTTACAACGGATACTTAAATGTGAAATTACTGGGTCAAAAGAGATGAGGTTTTAAACCTCTCTGCACATACTGCGGGCTGTTTTCCAGAGAAGATGTTTTAATTAACTTACCCACCAGCATTATAATAAAATGCTCATTACAACCCCTATCGCACCACAATAAAAATAACAATTTTTTTAAAAGGATAAATGTATTGTTTGAATGTATCTTTCTTTGACTGGTGACAACAGTTGAATCCTTCATGAGAACACGTGTGTGAGTGCTTGTATTTTCACACAACCAATTCTTGGAATTGTGTGGTTAAACTTTTCCCTCTTTTGCATGGGACTGATGGTACTTATCTTAAGTGGTGATATAGTTCTTATTGATTTGCCAAAAACTTTTCTTTTAAATATTAAAATACCTCTTTATATATGTGTTTTGAATATTTCTCAGATTTTCTCTTTAGTCATAATTTTGCTTACATTTTTGATGTATGAAAGTTAGCAATTTAATTTTTTCCACCCTTTTATCTGCCATTTTTTTTTCTTTTATGATATTTCTTCACATGCCTTATTTCTGGATATACTATGACCTCTATTAAGAGAAGTTCCTGGGCTCGGTGCCTGTGGCTCAGTTGGCTAAGGTGCCAGCCACATACACCTAAGGTGGCGGGTTCAAATCCCCAGCCCGGGCCCCCCAAACAACAATGATGGCTGCAACCAAAAAATGGCCGGGCGTTATGGCAGGCGCCTGTGGTCCCAGCTACTTGGGAGGTGGAGGCAGGAGACTCACTTGAGCCCAGGAGTTAGAGGTTGCTGTGAGCTGTGATGCCATGGCACTCTACCCAGGGGGATAGCTTGAGGCTCCATCTCAAAAAAAAAAAAAAAAAAAAAAGAGAAGTTCCTTACTTAGTCATCTTTGTATCTTCAGCATTTTATGCAATGGCTTTGGCCCAGAATACATATAATCATCACTCAATAAATCTTTGCCGAATTGTATCCTACTATATTGTATTAATAAAAGTCATCTCTCAAACTATTTGCTTTTATAGATCAAAATGCAGGTTTATAATTTATATACGTTGCAAATACTTAATGTTGGATAACACTGCACAGATATCTCTCTCCATATTCAATATTTCAGTGTGTATCTTAAATACTCAAATCGATGCATTAAACTGCATGTTCTGAGTATTGGTACAAAAATTTAATGGTAGCCCATAGATGGGCCATTCAGTGCAATGGCCATTAAACCATGGCCTCCAAGGGAGAGGTGAGG
This sequence comes from Galagoides demidoff, assembly GCA_963574575.1. NCBI lineage: Eukaryota > Metazoa > Chordata > Mammalia > Primates > Galagidae > Galagoides > Galagoides demidoff. Next base: position 54,888 of record CAUYQV010141518.1, read on the forward strand.
AACAGTGTTGACAGCTGTGTAACAGAACCTCACATGCCCCAATGAGAACCTGAGCATTTTTACTTATATCCTTCAGACCATAAAAATGTCACATCATTCAAAAACTTTTACTCTGAGTATATTCTTTAAAAAAAAGAACTTAGCAATTTTAAATAGCTGTACAGTATACTGATGTTTCCTGAAATCAATCTGTGTTGCAAACACAGATGTGATTTGACGTGTGGACACAGGGGATTCTAGGATGTGTCATGAGAGTCCACAGAAGAGGTCCTGGGGCAGTGATTCTGAGCAGGGATGCTGTGAGAGGATCTTAGGTGTGCCATGAAATTTTTTTTTGTTTTTATTTTTATTTTTTTGAGACAGAGTCTCACTCAGTAGCCCTGGGTAGAGTGCCGTGCATCAAAGCTCACAGCAACCTCAAACTCTTGGGCTCAAGCAAACCTCCTGAGTAGCTGGAACCACAGGCACCCACCACAACAGCCAGCTAATTTTTCTATTTGTAGAGATGGGGTCTCACTCTTGCTCTTAAACTCCCGAGCTCAGAGGATCTAACTGGGCCTCCCAGAGTGCTAGGATTACAGGCATGAGACACCATGCACAACAATGCTCTCAAAATTTTTAAAGATTGTTAATTAAATTATTTTCACAAGAAGTTCAAAGCACAGTAAGTATATTCTTTTTTCTTACACTTTTTTTATCAACATAATTTAAGCGTGCTATGGAAGTTTAACTGTAGGTTCAAATGTGCTATGAGATAAAAAAAAAAAAAAAGGTCGAAAAACACTTAACTAAAGGGAGAGGAGAAAGTCCTGCAGAGCAGGCCTGCGCTGGTCCCTGCACCATATCAGTGTTCCCCGGGGCTGCTGCTTTTGGCTTTGGTCAGAGAACACTTACCTATGAGGCTCTCACCTGCATGAGGTCCCAACTAGAAGCTGCAGACAGGTGGGAGTTTACCCTGCATTGGGGGGAGTTTGGTTTCCTGGGCTAAGGCAGGTTTAGTCTTGCCCCTGACATTGGGGTAGGTTTAGGACAAAGCTCAGTCAGCTCAAGTACCAAACAGAAAGCTCAGGCTTGACCCAGTAGTGGCCATGTAGAGAAGAGGAGGCTGGAGTCTAGGCCTTGCCAGAGTACTCCCTCCCCATAGGACTGGGTAGCCCAGTGAGCCCCTTACCATAGGTGGGGGAATAGCTGGCTAGAAACAAGAGCCAGCAGTGTCTGAGCACCAGGGAGGACTCTCCAGACCAAGGCACCAGCCAGTCACAGAAGCCGCATGGGACAGCTGCCCTCGCTCCTTCCCCCAAAGACCACACTGAAGTCACAACTTCTGTCTCCCTCTCTCTCTCTCTCTCCCTCCCCTCAACCCAAACATGAAATGCAAGGTGCAGATTCCACTGACTTCCAGGAAAAAGTGGGCTCCCAGGCATCAGACAGACATCAGAGGGGCTAACATCACAAAAAAGGTTACCAACGCTGCGTGCCTCCAGAGTGAGGGCTAGGAAACAGTCTTAGCAAGAAGTAATAAGTCTGGGCAAACAGCAAATAAAATGAATACGGAAACTGAATCTGAATCTGATTAAAACTCTGATCCCAGATCCAACTCTCAGAAAATTCAGAAGACAAAAAGAAACTGTACCAAAGCTTCTCAATCGGAGAGATTTTTCTCCCCAGGAGACATTTAGGAAGGTCTGGAGACACTATTTGTTGTGATGACTAAGGAGGGCACGCTGTCGGCCTTTAATGGCATGTGACTGCTACACGTGTTTTCTGTAGATATCTAAAAAGTACATCATCTAAAATAACATTAACATCAGAATAAAAAAAAATTTCCTGCTATGGCTAGGGATTAATTAGCTTTCAGCTACTGAATTAATGAAAAGAGGATTATTGATTCATCCATGGGCATGATTTCTTTTTCTGTGTTTTCCACAGGTGCTTAAGAAATTGTTCCTCAGCCTGCCCACCCTCAGCCCCACTGCTTACTGCTAGAGATTACCCACCAAAGTCGCAGACAGGTCAAAGCAGGACAGCAGAATAACTACGAGCAGCATCCCTGAGTCAGGGGACTTGCGTGGTGATGCTGTCCCACCTCAGGAAACTCCCTGCATGGCTTCGAGCTTGACCTCCAACCTCTTTAAAGTGAGATAAATAATTACCTCTTCCACATGAAGTTCTTGGGAGTGGCAGCCAAACAGGACTCTGAAAAATCATTCCTTTCGTAAACTGTAGGGATTGCTTAACTGTTCACGCATCTGTCCATCAGATGCTTGACATGAGATGAATGTCGTCCTCGAGGCTAGGGGTACCCACAGGTCCAGTCTCCGTCCTTTCATCTCATAGGAAGATCTTAGATTCTATTGCTATGGAGAATCACTCGATTCTGTTTTATTATTGAAACACATCACTTTTAAGCATGAGGACGTGAAGAGTGAGGGAGCTGCATTTCCATGGTCCACGACTCACAGCACTCTCTGGGCATTGTCCAATTACGAGGGTCCTCAGCAAAGCATTTTGCATTCACTGCTTCATGGACAGCTCAAAATATACCATGTGAAAAGAAGGTACTAACGGTAGACTCTTTTTTCAGGTATGAAAGTAATGTTCCCAGATATTTTGGGGATTGTCTAAAAGCTACACAGCTGGTAAATGTCAAGATGGAGACCTGACTCAACTAGCTCTAACTTAGGAGTCCCTCATCTCATTTAAAACCCGGTGGGGTCCTGTGGTGCTATCTGGATGCCGCCCTTAAGAGCCCAAACTGTTCCCTTCCTGGGAGAACCATTACCTGTTTCAAAGGCATCATCTGCCTACAATTTTGAATCAAAAATCTCTTCTGAAACTTCAAATCTGTGATTTTTCTTTAGAAAAAATTGGATCTGAAGGAGAAAGCAGTCTCACCCTTCACAGAAACTGGGTGTTCAAGAGCTCAGGAGTTCAAGAGCAAGAGTGAGACCCAACCTCCACAAATAGAAAAACTGTCATGTTATCCTTTTCTTTCTGAATCTAAGGAATTTAGCAACACACAAATAAGTGGTGACCTCAGCTCCCACAGAGAGGCTATAAAACTAGAAGGTAGACCAGTGGGGCTCAAACTTTGTAAATCACCGGGAATCACCGGGGTTGCTTTTCAATACCCCCCCCCAAGTGTTTCGATTTGAAATAAACTGAAGGTGGACCCAAAGAAATGCATTCCTAACGTGTCCTCAGGTGAGGCTGAACGTGCTGGTCCAGGATGCACATTCTGAAAGCTACATCTGTAATAGCCTCCATCTCTGTGGGGTTTGTGCTGCTAGAATGTTTACTCACTTTTTGTGAATAGGTAGGTGCCCACCTTAAAAAAAAAAAAAAAAAAGCTGTTAAGCTGTTAGGATGTAAAGAACGGAATGGGTGAAAGCTTCCTGAGAACAGAAAGGTGCTAATCTGGCTCCTCTCTCCATTTCCAAAAGAGCCTCACCGTCACCTGGAAGTTAGATACAAATGTGACTTCTCAGAGCCCAGCCCTAGAGACAAAAGATCTGAGATCTGACTCTGCAAGCTTCCCTCACAATGAGGTCTGCAGGTAAGGTTGAAGCAGACAGTCTGCAAGACAACTTTTATAAAATTGTTCTTCTTTTTATCTTTTCTTTTTTTTCTTTTCTTTTTTTTTTTTTTTTGAGACAGAGTCTCACTCTGTGCCCTGGGTAAAATAACGTAGCACCATAGCTCACCCAAACTCAACCTCCTGGGCTTGAGCAATCCTCTTGTCTCAGCCTCCTGAGCAGCTGGGACTACACGCATGCACCACCATGCCAGGCTAGTGTTTCTACTTTTAGTTGAGACAGGGGTCTCACTCTTGCCCAGGCTGGTCTCCAACTCCTGAGCTCAGATAATGCACCTGGGTTGGCCTCCCAGAGTGCTGGGATCATAGGCATGAGCCACTGTGCCCAGCCTTCTTATAAAATTGTTATAAAACAAAGATAAGTCCCAGGTTATAGAAAGTAGAACCCACAGCCCTCACCCTGGAGGCCAAAGTTTGATCTAGAGATTGAGCATCCACAGAATTGTCTACTCTGAGATCCTCCACAGCAGAAAGAGGGAGATAAAGTTAAACGTGGTGCTGTATGGAAACAACTAGGTCAAATAATTCAACATTTAAGGACTTTCAGGGTACACCTGAAATTAGAAAAAAAAAAATTATTATCATTTGAGATGAAAGAAAGCCCAGATCAGTTGACTCTGGAATTCTGTGATAGAGAGAGCAGCCATCAGCATTAGGTGTGAATTGGAAATGTCCCAGAAGACAGGTTCTGGGTAATCAGAGCTATTACGTGTTGTAATTGACACAAGTATTGGTCCCTCCAAACATGACAGCAGTGGAGCCTTGGCAATTTCAACATCTTAATCATCTTCTTTTTCTTTCTGAATCCAGGGACTTTAGTATAATTCTTCACACCTTCCCCTAAGAATTATGAACTGTTAGCTACCACAGAGGATATGTAAGTGGCTTTTGTGTAAGAACTATTTGCTACAATTCAGAGGACTGTGTAATTGATTTAAAAAGTCACAGGAAACACACGTTTACAACCTGGCCTGGAATGGAGGGTCCGACCTTGGGAAGATATTGAGCAACAGAGGCCCCAGCTCTTAACTCTTAGGCAAACCGTTCAAGCCCATATTGTAGTAGGGAGCAAATTCCTTGCTCTTAACACTTTGATTAGAGTTGATGAAAATACTGGAAATTAAAAACTCCACTGCTGGCTAAGTATAAAGACGTAAATCGATGGCATTAGGTAAACTTTTTGCAACACAGCCTGTTCTGCACGATATTCTCGGGGTTGATCCACAATTACTGTGATGGAGAAAACAAAATGTCAGTGGGTTTCGTCAATACTACTTAATTGCTTCCTCCTGACCAGGTGAAGGCTATTATCGACGTGAGGCTGAATCTACTAAAATGTGTGCCGAAGGGGGCCATCCTCTGACACGGGTAACGTGCCCTGGTATTGGGGACACCTCACTTTGACTTTTATTATAGCTTTTTTCCTCATTTTTAACAGTAATTAATTATCAATGAAGAATATTTTGAAAACGTAAAGGTGCAAAATAAATAAAGTTGACTGAAAAAATAAACAAATGGCTGGTGCTGCAGTCTGAATGTTGGTGTCTCCCCGAAATTCATATCTGGGAACCTCACATCCAACACCCAGTATTAAGAGGCAAAGCCTCACGGAAGTGATTGGCCCATGAGGGCTCCACTCTCATAGATGGAATTAGTGCCCTTGTAAAAGGGGCTCAGGGGTGGTCCCTTGACCCTTCCTTCACATAAGAATACAGAAGGCACCATTTGTGAAGAAACCATCCTTACTACACACAGAATCTTGATCTTGCGGTTCCTAGCCTCTAGAACTGTAATAAATTTTAGGTTACCCAGTCTAAGGTAGTTTTTTAATAGCAACCCATAGGAAATAAGTCAACTGAATAATGAATAGATCATCCTGTCACCTGTTCTTAGTGCTCATGCTGGTTTATTATCATCTAATAATTTTCATTTTTTTAGAATAAAGATTATGATCTACAAACAATAGATCATCCTGTCACATGTTCTTAGTCTCATGCTGGTTTATTATCATCTAATAATTTTCATTTTTTTAAATAAAGATTATGATCTACAAACAATTTTTTTGAGACAGAGTCTTACGTTGTTGCCTTTGGTTGAGTGCCATGGCATCATAGCTCACACCAACCGTGAACTCTTGGGCTCAAGCAATCCTCTTCCCTCAGCCTCCCAAGTAGCTGGGACTAAAGGTGCCCACTACAACGCCCAGCGATTTTTTTAGAGGTGGGGTCTTGCTCTTGCTAAGGCTGGTCTTAAAGTCCTGAGCTCAGACAATCCACCCATCTCAGCCTCCCAGAGTGCTAGGATTATAGGCATGAGCCACCATGCCTGGCCCTCATGCAATTTTTATCATGCGTCTTGTGACATGTGTTATGTCACAAGTATTTCTCCATATTAGTAAAAGTACTCTCACAAACGTAGTCAAGGCTTCTCCAATTTAAGTTGTGTGAATGGACTGCTAGTATTTAAAGACCCTCACAGGGGAACTCAGGTAGCGTATTTTTACTTCTGCCTCCAATAAATTAAAATGTGAGAACCAATTTCTAACATCTTCATTGAGGTACAATTGACACTTCATAGAAATCATGAGGATGAACATATTTTTATGAGACTCCATCTATGTGTTTCAAGCCATTTTCCTAGGGTTTGATACCACAAATAAACCAAATACATGGGACAAAGGGTCTCCATATGCTTAGGACGTGGCGAGACACACGTCGCCAGATGCCATGTAGTATTGATTTATACTTTCACCACAGTCTTAGCCATTCTACCAGGAGAAGAATGAATACAATTATTATTTAAGATTCTGTCACTTTTAAATGAAAAGGTCAAAATATCAACATAGATGTTTCAAGCAATGGAAACTGCACTTAGAAAATTCATTTTCTACTTTGGATGCTCTTTGCCGGCTTTTATCCTTTACACCCTGCCCAGTTTGGGTAACCCAGTCATAGGCATTGCCCTCATTAAAGCCATTAGCCTCCTTAAGGTTAAAAATGACAAATCACAGGCAGTTCAAACAGGAGCCTTGCCAGGAAACCCGGACTCCAACTCGGGGAGCTTAAGCACAAGCTGCATTACCCTGGGCAAGGATTTAACTTCTCTGGGCATTGTTTTTCTCATTGCTAAAAAAATGAATAATTAAAATAAAAGATGAACAAAGATGGAGATTTGATATCTCTGGGATATAAAAGATTGAGGTATAAAATAACAAAGATGGAGATTTTCTATCTTTTGGATGAAGCTGAAGAATATTCTCCTTAGTCAAGTATCACAGGAATGGACAAGCAAGTATCCAATGTACTCAGTACTAATATGAAACTAGCAGATGACCAACTCCATGCACACACCAGAGAAAATCGCCATTAAAGTTAGGTGGGAGGAAGGGGGAGGAGAGAAAGGAGAGAGAAGGGAGTGGGCTTGGTGTGCTCTCGCCTAATGGGCACAAGGAAAAGGCATATGGCACGCCTCCCGGGTGAAAGCTTGATGACAACTTGGACTTTACCTAACAAATGCAAAAAATGTGACCTAATCATTTGTACCCTCACATTAATCAAAAGAGAGAGAGAGAGGAGAAAAGATGATCGCGTTTCAGGCACAACTGATAGATCTTCAGGTCATTGTTTGAGGTGGCTGGTTTCATATTGGAAAGTGTCACCTGACATTTATTTTTAATTAACAGATCCCTAAAATCAAACTCTTTACAGAAGTCACACTTTGCTTTTTGCAAAAGTGTTTGTCTGGGCATACTAAAAAATGCAATACCATCTTGTGTTTGAACAATAAAAAATTGTTTTTTAAATCCTCTCCTACCCTCTTCACTCCAACAGCCCTTTTGAAACTTGTTCTTAGAACTATCAAAGAATGGTGAAATAACTAATTAGGCACAAATTACTCTTACGGCTTATCCCATTCTCCTGAGACATGCTGGGCTTGAAAAAAAATAATAATAAAGGATTTGTAACTGTTAGTTATCAACACTTCATGTAACTTTTGATTCAAGTAACAAACAGCATTTCCAGGCCCATGTATTCATTATGCCTCTAAATTGCGAAGGGAAGAAGCCAATTCTAATGAATTGTAACCATAGTTTCCTTTGCGTGTTACATATTAGAAGTGGGTAGCACTTTAAATTATGGTACACAAAACAGCATATAATTAATCCTGAATAAAAGATAATGTATTCTCGCTAAATACGAGTTATTTTAAAATCTCTTAATGAAGAACGAAGCATATGCTGTGTTGCACTGTGAAAATGTTTAGCATATGCCATTCGAGCCAACATTTTGCATTTATTATTATATTTATTTTCAATAATAATATATTGTTTTAAGTGAACACACACGCACACACAAACCTTAATCACTAACATTCCGAATGTGGAAAATATATGCAAATTACAGGAAACTTTTTGGCTCCCCGTAAGTTGTCACTAAATAACTTTTTGATGACATGGTGCGATTGCAATTTGCAATAGAATGAGAAAAATGGAAAAGGCTGTTACATCTAAATCACAGAACATATGCACAATGAATTTTAAATTTTTAAATATGGAGATAAACATTTCTATTCTGAAAACTGCCATGTTCTAAGTTTTCAGTGAATGGCAAAGCTTACCTCCACACCTTAAGTTCCACCTGGCTTCTCACTGACTGTCTAACTCCCTTTGGGATACTGTATCCCTGTTTTTAAGAGAGTGTTTACTGAATGTTCTATACTCTGACAATTACCATACTGTGTTTTCCAACTGAGCATGAGTTAGATTCCTACGGTGAATACCACTACCACTATGGACAGTCACAACTAACAACAAAATAAGGACTCCAGGGCCATACTCTGTTAGTCTAATTCTCCCTTCTGTAAGTTAAGGATGCCTCATGTTTCTATCAAGCAGCCATGTCCGTGACTATGAGCAAGCCACCCCCATCCCAGCTCTAACTTAGACCCCTGTGGCTCAGTTAGACCATGACTGCGCTGAGGTCCTTGTCATTTCCAGTAGCTCTGCTACTGACCCAGCCCTTTCTGGGTCAGTATACTTCTGCCAACAGAAGTATCCAACAAGACAAGGTTCTCTAAACTCACATAGACTTTCTATTCTCGCCTCATTTAAATTGGGAGAGAGAAACGTGGATAGTGAAAATGAATCACAATATTCCAAAAGCTTTGAATTAGAAACAAAATGTAAAGTTTATTTTTAACTCCAAGGCTCTGCTTCTGTTCCAAAGATGCAATGACTAATTCACCAGAAACAGACAGAAACTGGAAGGGACTACTATTCCATTTTTTCCCCCCGAAATACTCCAGGTTTAGATACGTTTTAAATACGTTTCCTACTCAAGTCCTATTGTGCAGTAATTGAAAAATTGAAAATGAATAAAATGTTAAAATTAATCCCACCATCCCTACACAATCACTGCTGGTGTTTTGCCAAGGCTCTGCTCCATCCTCTGGTGTGTGCATGACTAGTTAAGTTGAAACCGGACTGAATAGATAAATTCAATGGCTTACCTTGTGCCTCTTAACATTTTAGTTTAAGCATATATCTATGTAGCTACAACCTCTTTGTGAATACTTCCAGTGACTTAATTATAGACCATTATAAGAATACAGACAAAGCACAGTGGCTTATACCTGTAATCCTAGCACTCTGGGAGGCTGAGGGAGGTGGACCAGCTGAGGAGGGTGGACTCATGGAGTTCAAGACCAGCTTGAGCAAAAGTGAGAACCCTGTCTCTACTAAAAACAGAAAAAACTAGCTAGACATTGTGGCAGGTGCCTTGTAGTTCCGTCTACTCTGGAAGCTGAGGCAGGAAGATTCCTTGTGCCCAAGAGTTTGAGGTTGTTATAGGGTAGGCTGATCCCAGGGCACTCTACCCAGGGTGACAGAGTGAGTGAGACTCTGTCTCAAAAAAAAAAAAAAGAAAGAACATACACACATTATAGGAATATACCATAATTCATTTTACTAACATCCTCTTATTAGATAATTTTTTTTCTTTTTTAACATAATGCATGTATCTTTTTTTCAGTTTTCAGTTATTTATTTGGTATTAACCCTCCCCCCCAAAACGAGGCAATTGCAATTCTGCTAAAATATTAGCAGAAATGACACCATTACTTCAAAATAATTTTTGTGGCTTCTATTCCCACTAACCACACCATTGCCCCTGAGTCCCCAGTATCTCTCCTGACCACCACTATCACCATGGAAGAGAGATATTTATTTCTATATGCCCCTCCCCTCCCTAGACTAGACCTTTCTTTTTTTTCTTATTTATTTATTTATTTGCAGTTTTTGGCTGGGGCTGGGTTTGGACCTGCCACCTCTGGTTTATGGGGCTGGCGCCCTCCTCCTCTGAGCTCCAGGCACCACCCCCTAGACTAGACTTTTGTTAAGGAAGTTTCTAGATGATTCAACAAATGAGCCTCAGTTCCCTACTTAAGGTCAGGCACATGGTAGATGGTCAGAAATTTTTCACTAAGTTGCCTAATACATCTTGAAAATTATTTATCAATCCCCATCTTCATCTCAAAGATATAACTGTGTCCCTTGCTCAAATTGCAAAGATCCTTGTCGATTTATTTTCCTTTATTTAAACCTTGACTGATTTAGCAAAGAGTTTCAAGGCAGAAGACCTTTCTGTAAATCAATTCTGCCTTCTACTGCAATTGCTGAGATGGATTTGCAAAGAACAAAGATGTTTATTGTTAGATGTCATTTTAACTGTTTAGTTTTTAGGAAGGAAGAGGAAAGTCAAATGATGTCACCTCCTTGGAGACGTCTTTCTGGCCCACCTTAGCTAAAACAAGTCATTTCTCCCTTCCTTTTAATAAGACACGACTCTGTTCACTTCCTTTATGACAAAGACTATAGTCTGAGATTGTCCTACCACCGATGGCCTGCCTCTTCCCTGGAATGTGATACTCACAGATAAGGTGGCAAGGTATGTCCCTGTCTCCACTGTGATTGGTGGAAAGTTTCTTTAAAGTTATCAAATTGAGCTCCATTATTTTCAAAATGTGTAAATGGAGGCCCCAAGTGGGAAACTACTTGCCCAAGGTTGAACTAGAAGTGACAGAAAATGGGTAAGATTCCTTCCTCCCCCAAGCTTGGAGTGAGGTCTTCTTTCTCTCTTTTGCTCCAGACTCAGAGGTGCCCCATCACTGGGCAGCTGCAGAAAGGACACTGGCCTGGAAGTCTATAAATTCTAGATTTTCATCCACGAAACATGGAGTATGTGTCAGAACATAGAGAACATAGTAAAAATTAAGGGGTTGTTTTAGCAAGCACTCATTTATTCAATAAAAACCTACTATATAATAGCCACAGTGCTAGGTACTAGGTAGCTAGAGATAAAAATCATCAAAGTCTCTCCCTTCAAAACACTAATAGTCTGGAGGAGGATATAATTAAATTGGCATGTCCTGACACATGCTGTAATACACACATTTAAAACCATAATAAAGCCTCAATGAATGCTGAATGACTAAGAGTAAAATTGATTGCTAACAAGTATCTTTTGAATATATGCTCTTTGGATACATATTGGGACCAACTCCGTCTTAATAAGAAATTACTGTTAGGATTTAACTAAAGCCCTGGGCAGGCTTCCAGGAGAATGGCGATTGGATTCCCCCTTGGTTGGCCATGTAAAGAGCTCAAACACTAAGATCTATTTATTGGTTCATTTATTTATGGCCTGTACAGTTCTTAAGAGGAATTGGAGTGGCCTTCATAAACACCAGCAGGGCACTCAGATTTCAACAAAGACAAGTTTTAAAGAAATAAGGATGAGGAGAAAGTAAAAGAAAGATTGTGAGATGGGGCCATAGCCAAATCATCTAGGGAAACACCAGTGGTTACAAAACCACCACAGAATGCATTTGCGCCCAGGTGAAATGAAACATTTCTTGACACTTGATGCCAGCAGAATTTCTTCCAAAGAGCTGTATAAAGAGATCAATACCTTGAAGGATAACCTGGGAATAAACAGAAAACATCCCACACAGGCTTACATTCAGGTGTATATATAGATGCACTTCTGGGGTTGCTTAATTCAAGTAGGGACCCAGAGAAATCCAGTTCAGTAACTGTAATCTGAACCAGTGACCCTTGGGTGAAATTTATACATATGATTTTGTCTTAGTCCTACCCACTCCCATCTTCCTCTCCACACTTCTCTAACACACTGAGGGCAGAAGGAAACCAGATCAACGGAGCACAGATAACGGAGTGTAGGAAAACAGGACTGGTGTCCCCATTCCATCCCTTCTGCCCTGTGAAGATACCTGGATGGCACCGTCTATTAGGAAGAGGCCCTCCCTACACACCAAACCTGTGGTGCCTTGACCTTGAACTTCTCAGCCTGCAGAACTGTAAGAAAGAAGTTTCTCGTGGCCAGGTGTGGTAGTTCACACCTGGAACCCGAGCACTCTGGGAGCCTAAGGTAGGTGAATCTCTTGAGTTCAGGAGTTAGAGACCAGCCTGAGCAAAGTGAGACTCCATCTCTATAAAAAATAGAAAAACTAGCCAGGCCTTGTGTCAGGCACCTGCTGTAGTCCCAGCTACTTGGGAGGTGGGGGGACTGAGGCAAGAGGATTGCTTGAGCCCAAGAGTTTGATATTGCTATGAGCTGTAATGCCAGGGCAATCTACCCAGGGCAACAGAGTGAAACTCTGTCTCAAAAAAAAGAAGTTTCTCTTGCTTATAAATTACCCAGTCTGTGGTGTTCTGTCATGGCAGTACAAATGGTCTGAGCCTCACATCTAACTACACAGGAATGTGGATTCACTGCCTTGTACTGCATAGGTCTTTCTCGGGAAAATCTTGCCAGAACCTATGAAGCACTGTGTCATTTTCCCTAGTACGGGGAAATAACAAGTGTATTCACAGAGCCAGGTCTTGAGTCCAGCTCTGCGTCCCTCCTGCCTCATTCCAGGGTACCACACTGCTTCTCCATGTGACTTCTCAGACAGAATCACAGATAAACAGCTGTATACAAAGATGTCTCTAAACTGGGAGTAGCACCTTGATTTGGGACTTCCCAGGCCAAGAACTGTGAGCAATGCACTTCTGGCATTATGAGACATACCACAAATGCTTACACCAAATCCCTTGAGATAAACCTCTTGGTATACACATGTAAATCTTACTGGCTCTATTACATTCGTATTTACAGATAAAAACATCAGAAAGTTTTCTGACTCAAAAGACAAATAAAAAACATTGAAGCATCTATCCAATCTCCTAAATACAGCCAGAAATACATTTTTAACTCTCCCGAATGATAGCTTCCTGCTTACCTGTATATCCAAAGGTCAAGCTTCACCTGGTTCAATAACTAGAAGCTGAGCTTTTGGTTTGAAAAATTTTTTGACAAGTTCTTGGCAAAAGTAATTCACAGTAGTCCTATTATTGTTTTGAGAAAGGCTTTATTGCAGAAGACCGCATGGATTATATCTTTTAAAGCTCCTTCTCATTATGATCTTTATCTGGTTGTTTTATACAACACCACCTCCACACAGACGTACACACACAAATTCCAAGTATTGGGAAAAATATATTTGTAAGTTTTCAAAACATAATTTGGTGCTGGTAAAGTGATAATAGCTAATATAATATGTTTGGAATACGGGGTTAGACTTCATGGGGACCTGCGTTTCTAATTTGGGGGGGGTGCTGGGCAAATTGGCTTCTGTTAACCTCAGTTTCCTCAAATGTGACATGAAGATATGGTCTTCCTCATAGGTCTCTACGAACAGTAATTGGGATGGCCCTTCAATAATGGCCTTTCAGATTGATTCTCCTTTTGGAGGGTAGGGCTTTTCTATTTTTTTTTTTTTTTGAGACAGAGTCTCACTATGTCACCCTCAGTAGAGTGCTGTGGCATCACAGCTCACGGCAACCTCAAACTCTTATGCTTAAGCAATTCTCTTTCCTCAGCCTCCCAAGCATCTGGGATCACAGGTGCCTCCACAACACCTGGCCATTTTTTGGTTGTAGTTGTCGTTGTTGTTTGGCAGGCCCGGGCTGCGTTCGAACCCACCAGCTCCAGTGTACATGGCTGGCACCTTAGACACTGAAGTACAGGTGCCCCAAAGGTAGGGCTTTTCAACCTCAGCACTACTGAGGCTTCAGGCCTTCACTGTGGAGGAGGGCGGCCCTGCAAACTGGAAGATGTCCAGCAGCTGCCCTGGTCTCTACCCATTGGATGCCAGGAGAACCATCTCTGTAGCTGTGACTAAAGCAATGTCTCCAGACTTTGTCAAGTGACTCCTGAGGGCAAAATTATCACTGGTTTAGGAGTACCATTAATATTATTAGCAGTAGTATTTGTTCTTCTAGAAATTTTAAGCATGGTATACATACAGAGAAGCATAAATGTATAAATTTCTACTAAGGGACCACACCCATGGAATCAGCCCTCTAACTAAGAAAGGAGCAGTACTGTCCCCCCCAGGCCACCTGAGAAACCTCTGACATTCCATCCTTCTAGGCTCTACTGGGCAATCTTGATCAGAAAATTAAGATATAATCGTTTTGTAAATAATAAGAAATTCAGGATTTGAGTCTGTGATTTTCCTCTGGCAACAGCCCTCTCCTAGAATGACAGCCTGAACAGATGCCAACTCAAGAGAGATAAGCCACTCCTGTGCACCCCCGGGTTGCCTGGATTATTGGGGTAACACGAGGATGGCAACTCTTGTTTTTTTTCTTCTTCTTATCAGAAGGCTCACATTTCTCAATGGAGAAAAGAAATTATCAAAAAAGATTAACCGTGGCAGGGAAGGCCATGAGACTGGGCAAAGCAGCAGCTCAAAGAACCAACAGGGCAACAGGGTGTCTTCAGAGAACTTCAGAGTAATGAGTTGTTTAATAAAAAATAAATGGCTTCCCAGTTATTAGCACATCCTTCTCCTTGTTATCCTTAAGTTCCCTGGACACTAGGGGACAACAGACCAACATGCTAGAGTTAACAATAGATGCTGCTTAAAAATAGTCTTAGTAGTCCATTTACGTGGTACATTCAAATACTACTCAAACAGCAAGAAAATACGGAGGCACCTGGCCAGAAGGTCCCTCTTGCTCTGGGCAGGTGATACTTGTGCTATTGGGCATTCATCCAATTCTTCTGTTTTATCCATGAGCTGCCGGAGAACTGAATCCTTACCTTTTCATTTTTAGTATTCCCTGTAGTGTCTCCTGTTGAGTTACATACTAGTTGACACAGGAAATTGTAATGGAAAGTGCACCTTACTAGGAATTAGCTACTCAAGTCTTGTTCTTGGCTCGGCTACTACAACATGTGACTTTGGGGATAATCTTTTATAATTCTCTAAATATCAACTCCAAAATCCTCAAGTTAGGATAAAATTGCCTACAAGCTCACTTTCAGATCTTTGCTATTTTGGTATCTGATATGGTCTGCAAAGTACGTGCAATTACAGAAATGCTTTATATCCATCTATTTCCTCATTCCTTCATTCATACTTTCAGTAACTTATTCTTTCATTCACCTGAACAATAACACTAGTAGGATGGCATGCTGATGTACTAGGGAACAGTACACAGAAAATGGTACCATAATGAATTCTGTATTGGAGGGTGCCCTAAATTTCTTCTCCCAAGGGAAGTGAATAATACAAGGGACGACGTGGAGTAATTAAAAAATCAAGAATGGACTAAGGAGGCTAAATATTAATGCACTCATCTATCCATCCATCTAATACCTACGCAACAACTCTGATTACCTATGTGGTAAAGGGGGTTTTTGTTTCCTTTTTCTATCTCAAGCTCACGGTCAACTATACGTAGGAACACTTGACCCAAGTCTTGTGGAGTACTCACTGAACACAGCAAATGGCCTGAGATGAACTGCTGACTTGAGCAAAGCAATCTCAGTTCTTCTTTGGAATTTCCTTATAGAAAGACAGAAAGTTCTTTCTTGTTTTTGTAAACTTGAAGCACACAAGCCATGTTCTGAGACTTCCAGTGGTCACTGCATCACTGATTTTGTCACTAGAGTGAACCTCTCAGCATCAATAGAATACGAAGCCCACACAGGACCAGAAGCAGAGATGAGAAGATGCAGATATCCACATATGATGCAGGTGTAGAAAAGCAGCGTCCTCTGGATTGCCTGCGTCCTTTATCTAATCTTGCCAGGAGGGACAAAAGCCTTTGTCTATAGTGACAAAAAGCCTCTTTTTTCCCCCTAAATTCTTTTGATGTTGGATTATATAAGTGCTACCACTAAAACCTGCCTTGTGGGAAATCTGGAGGAAGTAGGAGAGATAATACCTGCTCTCAGGAAGTTCACAGTCAAGGGGAAAAGAGCAAAGCCAGTGTGAGAGCTGAAGGTCAGAGGGTTGTGAGCAAAGAAAAGAGGCACAGGGAGCCGTGAGGAGACGAAGGATGCATCTCAGAGGAGAAAACATTGACAAAGGCAGGAGACTAAGAAAAACAGATGCATCGTGAGAGAAATGTCAGAAATGAATTCAACAGCCACTGCCAATGGATTGGGTGTGGGGTCTCAAGACGGGTCCTCCAAGGCTTCCGTTAGTTCATTTCCTCTGCTTAGAGAACCAGGGGGATGGCCCTGTCATGACTGCAATGTGGAATCCAGAGAAATGATCCTATTTAGGGGCTTGCAAAGTGAAGTTTGGGCTGCAGCCTAAAGACGAGCTGGTGTTAGGAAGGAAGACGCTGCTACGAAACGTTATGAATCATCCCAGGCAGAAAGTGTAACAGGGGAGGAGAAGGAACCGAGAAGAAAATGCCAAGGAGGAAAGCATCCAGCCCAGGGACTAAGAGAAGACTATGAGAAACCTGGCAAGAGAAATTCCTGTTCCCAGACAAGAAAAGTTCCTTAAGAAAAACCAATGGTTTCATAATAAAGGTGTGTACATTGGATACTTTTTCCTCCATTCTTGCGATACTTTGCTAACTCAATATATTTAAATGCTAGTTCTTACTCTGTTACAAAGGAAATTAAATCTTCCTTTAAGGCAGGAAAAGTTTATAGGTAGGAATTGTGAAGCTCAGAGTTTAACGGGAGGAGCCAGTGACACTAAAGCACATTTTCCCACCCATTTAATATAAACCATCAAAGTAGTACGGCATGTGCACAAGTTTTACAAAAATCAGGGAGTACAAAAGAACTAAAACTGAAAAGTGCCATGTAGCCTGCCATTGTCCCACTGGGAAAACATCCAGGATCTTCCGTCCTTTTTAGTTTTATTTCTTCTGGTCACTCTCTTGAGCTGTAACCTGCTCATAGATTTTTCTTTTCAGTAGTCAGCATTAAAGACTCTTAACTCCCTGCCCCGATGAATGGGCTGTTTATGTCCTGTCTTCCTTCCGTCTCCATTTCAGTTTGTTGGTCACAGTAGCATTTTGTTATTCTTTGGCTACAGTTGCAACATAAAGGAACATCAACTCCTGCTTCAGCTCTACCATCTCTAAACAGTTGTCCTTTAATTGTATGAAAAAGAAACAAACGCTTCCACATTACTCTTAACTTTCTTCTCCCACTCTCCATCCTTTCCATAGACCTCTTGGCTTCTGTCAGCTCCACTGTTACTTTTCTGTTGTCAGCGTTTTTACACTGTGTTCTAGGGCTACTCATGCTGCTGACGCTAAGTATTGAAAGTCAATAAACCCCAATTATACTACCTTGATTATGTATAGAGTGTTCATTGAAGAACAAAGTGCATCAGTCAAAGAGAGATCAGAGGATGGCGGGCTGCTAGGAAGAGGATGCTCCAAACATCAGGGTTGAAAATAGTATCTTCAACAAGCTATTAGTTACTCCAAGCGACACCACATTTTAGTTTATTTTATATTTGGAACACAGTTTTATGCTCTTTTTAATTGCATTTTCATTTTCCTTTTTTTTTTTTTTTTTGTTTGAGACAGAGCCTCAAGCTGTCACCCTGGGTAGAGTGCTATGGCATCACAGCTCACGGAAACCTCCAACTCTTAGGCTCAACCGATTCTTTTGCCTCAGCCTTCCAAGTAGCTGAGACTACAGGCGCCCACTACAACGCCTGCCTATTTTTTGGTTGTAGTTGTCATTGTCATTTGGCAGGATGGGGCTGGATTTGAACCTGTGAGCTCTGGTGTATGTGCCTGGCACCTTAGCCACTTGAGCTACAGGCACCAAGCCCTCATTTTCCTTCTTAACAAAATAAGCACATGCCTTCACCAAATGACTAAATTTATCCAGGATCTTAATCCTACTCTCTGTGGCGTGGAGTTCACTTTCTGCTTGCAGACATTCTTCTCCATTAGAAACCAGTTGCTCACTTGGCCTACTGTACAGCTGTCATTCTTGGCCTGCCCTTCATTGCACTCAGGGTTAGGACTAGTACTCCGTGGATCCCAAGTTTTTCTCATTCTTGAATTCCTTTTTCTTTCTACTGGGCTATCCTGAATTGATTTTTATTCAGCAAGGATTAGTAAGAGGTGGACTTCCTAAGTCTTGACACATCTGCATGTCTTTATTTTACCCTTACAGCTGAGTAGGGTAGATGGTTGGGTAGATGCCCTAGCCATAGTGCTCCACCCTCTTCTGGCCCTTGCATATTGGTTATGGAGAGACTCGTGCTGATCAGACTTTTGTTCTGTTGTAGCTGATCTGTTGTTTGTTTTCTGAAAGCTTTTAGAATCCTCTCTTAGTGCTTTCTGTACTATAAAATCACAAGGTTATGGTCGAAATTTTTCAGTCTGAAGACGCCTGTCTTTCCCTTAACTCTAGGAAATTTTCTTCTATTATTTCTCATTCTATTTACTCTCTACATTTTCTTATCTTCTTCTGGAACTCTAAGTTAGATGGTGTCCTTCCCACATTGACCCAATATGTGCTTGAACTTCTAAAAATATTTCTTCCCCTTTATCTTTTTGCTTTACACTTTAAGAGATTCCACTAATCTTTCCCTTCAGCCCTTATGCTGATTGTTTTTAAGTTTTAGCAATTAGGGGCTTGGCGCCTGTGGCTCAATCGGCTAAGGCGCCAGCCATGTACACCTAAGGTGGCGGGTTCGAATCCCCAGCCCGGGCCCGCCAAACAACAATGATGGCTGCAACCAAAAAAATGGCCGGGCATTGTGGCGGGTGCC
>CAUYQV010141526.1:0-42709 GCA_963574575.1 Galagoides demidoff
CCCTCACCAGAAGCAGATCCTGGTGCCGAGCTTTTTTGACAGTCTGCAGAACTGTGAGCCACACAACCCTTCTTTCTTTATATATTACCCAGCCTCTGGTTTTTCTATACAGCAGCACAAAATGGACTAAAATGCTCAATAAATGAGACTTTTCTTTTCTTTTTTTTTTTTTTTGTTCCAGAAGCAGCAATGTTTGGAGAAATAAACAGGGCTTTGGAGTTAGAATACCTGGGTTATTATGCTGGTTCTGAAACGCACATGCTGGGTGGCTTTAGAAATACCATCTAACCTCTCTTAGCATAAGTTTCCTGATTTCCAAAAGGAAATCAATACCTAATACTGACTTGAATTGTGAACCACAAATGAGAAAAGTTCTCTGTAAATTGCAAATGCTACAGGCAGTGTCATTATTATGGATCGTGTTACTGAGAGTAAAGAATCCAAGCTAGCCTGTCAGATCCTAGCAGAAAGTATCTGCTAAGATTGCCCCGTGGAACACTGATTCTTATTCATCCCACCTCCAAGGGAGAAGAGAAAATCAAGAAATTTGTCCTTCAGGACCAGCCAGAGTCCACATTCTCTCATTTTCTCTCTCCACACCCCCTTACATTGAAAAGGAACAAAATTCATAGATGAAATATACAATTAAATTCCTGTCATGATTACCACTTGATTATGCTTACCGATTTCTTCAAGGTCGTCTGAACATTCTTATTTTTATGATTGTTTTGACCCTCACTAAATAAAAGATCTAATGAATTACAAGGGTTTTTTGTGATTAAAGTAGCGATCCCCATATCTCAAACTACATAGGATGGTAACACTCACTTGAATATAAGCATGATGAAGTTTCCAATATGGAGAGAAAAAATGAAGTGAAAATGTAGAAATCAGATGCTAGAGAAATAGAAGCTGCTGCAGGACTCATGTGCTCCATAGAGGGACAGCTGCAGGGAGCAGGCAGCAGGGCGGGTGACACGAGGGTAAAATGAGTGACTCTGGGCAGAGGCCTGGAAAAGCAGGGAGAACAGCCCTCAGGAGAAGGGTGTGCACTTTGGAAAGGCTTCTTGACTTCAAATGAAATCATACTAGTACTATTAATAACGATACACTCTTGCCAGGCGCCGTGGCTCATGTCTGTGATCCTAACATTGTGGGAGGCCAAGGCAGGTGGATCACCTGAGCTCAGGATGTCAAGACCAGCCTGAGCTAGAGCGAGACCCCATCTCTAAAAATAGGCATTGTGGTGGATGCTTGTAGTCCCAGCTACTCAGGAGGCTGAGGCAAGAGGATCACTGGAGCTCAAGAGTTTGAGGTTGCTGTGGGCTATGATGCCATAGCACTCTACTGAGGGTGACAAAGTGAAACTCTGTCTCAAAAAAAAAAAAAAGATATACTCTTCTCTTTATATGTGCATCCAATTTATTTATTTGTTTTCTTAAAACAACCTTCCACCTTAAATAATTCTAAAAATGTAGTGAGATAATACATACAAATGGAGTATCTAAAGGTCAAAACCAATTTGAGTTGCTCAGTACTGTCTCATACGTTAAGTTGGTGAAAAATATTAAGTCCATTTTCCTGGCATTCTGAAAATAGTGACCGTCAGACCAAGGTCTCAGACACCTGAGGGCACTTTCATGTGCGACAGTAGTGACCTCACATTTCTGTATGAGATTTTACATTAGCAACCTTTACAAGGCATAAAGTTACTTATGGCCTCCTAAGATCAAAGGTAATTGCAAATGATGCTTCAAGATCACACAGCTCATTGGATGACAATCATTGGCTTTTTGCCAACATTTTTTTGGTTATGTTGAAACCATCTAGAGAAGAACTCAATTACTATTTAAGCAATTCTCTCATTTTCTCTTTACTTCAGATCAGAAACCAGTGTAGAGCTAAGTCTGGTGTCCAGTTCCATAACTACAGGAACAGAAATCAGAGGCAGGGGTCAGAGGCCAGCTGCAAGGATGATAGAGGGTTGAGAGATGCACCCCAAGAGAAGAGTTCAAGGAGGCCTCACTAAGCCTCAGAAGCCCAAAGAGTGACTACCTATCAACTGCGGGGGCATAAAAGTCTTTTGGATAGAGCAGGAGAAGCAGCTTGCTTCTTTTCATACACTTTCATTCAAGAAAATAACTCAGCTTTCCTGGGGAGAAATGGGGCCTGATCACTGGCTGCAAGGGTCAGGGTTAGCTAGAAAGGCAGACATCCCAGAGTGAGGACTGGGCTGTGCATTGTGGAGTGGGTGCCACCCTTCTGGAGATGAGTCAGGAACAGATAGGGAGAAGGAACCCTGTGGGCACTCAGCGTCCTCTAATGCTATTATTGTGGGTGCTGTTTTTAAAAGGGAAAACTTGGCCATAATGCCAAAGGAAAGCAACCTGTAGCATACAGGCCAAACTCATATTAAAACTGGACACAATCTAAATCTAGAATACAATCCTCAGAATTTACTCAATTTGAATTCTATTTAGGGGTTAAATTCTCTGCCAAGTCAATTAAAAAAAGAAAGAAAGAAAGAAAAAACAACAGCCAAACAAATCTACTGAAGTCATTACAAATAAACCAGCCACATTATTTTTACATCAACAGAAAATAAGAGTAAGAAGTCACAAGTGAGAAAGAACCTGTATTGATTTACATGTGAAAAAGAAAGCAGATAGGCAAATATACGCTGTATAGCATATAAAATACCCACAGTTAACCTTTTAAAGATGAGAAGAAAGTTTAGCTACCACTAGGAAAATTGTTATGGATAGGGAAATAAAATTCATGCATAAAGCAAAATTTAGCTCTTTATTTTTCATAGTAAAAAGTTACAAAAATCACTGCATTACAAATAGACCAAATAGACCTAACTCATTTGCCAAACAATCTGGCAGCCTGTGAAAGCATTTTTCCCACATGTAAATTTCACTGGCAACATGGCTGCTGGCAGGCGAAGCCTGAAAGGGCTTTAGTATTTTGAATATAATTCAAATTCCTACTTTCAATGCAAAAAGTTCTTCTAGGGCTTGCATGCCAGACAAATGTATTTTTTCTTACCCTGTAAACATACTCTATGCTTGGAGAGCATGACAGAAGAGTCAAGAGAGCAGATGCACTGGCATATACTGAGCCTTCTACAGGAAAGACAGAAACTTCTCCAGCTGGGCACCACTCTGGTTGGATTATGCCAGGCCTGATGATCATGCTGTGCTAATAAGGTCAAGGTCTGATCCCTGTGTGTTCTTCTCTCTGCTCCAAGCCACCTAATGACATGCTCAACCTGGTGAGTTATTTCACAAATGAGAGAGGTAGGCAGATGGGCGAGGGTGTATGGCGGGAGTTGCTGTGATCTGTCATTCTTCATAGAAAGGTAAGAGGAAGATTCTTGGTACCCAAAGACTGTTGCTAGCTGCTGGGAACCCCAACCAGGTGGTACAGGATTTCTCCCTGTTTAGAGCCAAGCAATGAACTCTGCTGTAGCTCAGAGTGGGCCTGCAGGGACAAATAGAGTGCGGTGTTCCCCCATTACTTTTTGGGAGGGAAGTTGTATGGAGACCTATTCCTTCTGACTGGTTTGTTTATAAATTAAATTTGGCAATTTGACACAGTGGTTTAGTTTCAGAAGTTATCCCTTAGTACATCTAGTAGGTGAATCTGGGAATGTGAACTTTCTCCAAGCACCTTTGGTCATCCTGATGCTGGCAGTCTGACCGCTCTCAGATAACTGTTACGGGTACGGTTTCTACGATGAGATGACTAGTATTCACATTCTGGCTCCACACTAGCTGTGTGGCATTGGGCAAACCAATTACCCTCTCTGTACCTGATATAGGAAGCAAGTAATACATGTCAGCTGTTATAATTTTCAGGTGCTCTTCATTTTTTTACTTGCTTTTTCACATGCAATTTTTTCTGAGACAGAATCACACTATGTCGCCCTCAGGAGAGTGCTATGGTGTCACAGATCACAGCAACCCCCAACTCTTGGGCTTAAGCAATTCTCTTGCCTCAGCCTCCCAAGTAGCTGGGACTACAGGTGCCCGCCACAACGCCTGTCTATTTTCTCATTGTAGTTGTCATTGTTTTAGCAGGTCCAGGCCAGGTTCGAACCCGCCAGCTCTGATGTACATGACATGCGCCTCGCAGCTGAGCTATGGGCGCCGAGCCCACGTGCAATATTTTATGCATCATGTTTATAGTTCAGGTATTTAAAGTCTCCTCAGAATTATCAAAAAATTGTGATACCCAATTTTTTGATATCTTTGTTTGTTTGGCCAGGGATGGGCTTAAAGCCACCACCTCCCGTATATGGGGCTGGTGTCCTACCCTTGAGCCACAGGTGCTGCCCCAGGATATCTTTTTTTTTTTTTAAGATGTGACTACTAACCACTGTTAATAATGCTTATTTGAATAAAATGGTGAGTATTTTACAAGGAGTAAATATGTTGTCATTCTTTACCAAAATATCTTTTTTCTCTCAAGTGAAGATGAATTATTGCTATGGTGTTTTAGTTTGCTTACATGTAACAGGAAAAAAAAAAAGAAAAATAACTGCGAGCTTTAAAACTTCCTTCTGCCTGGGTGGTGCCTGTGGCTCAAGGAGTAGGGTGCTGGTCCCATATACCAGGGGTGGCAGGTTCAAGCCTGGCCCTGGCCAAAACTGCAAAGAAAAGAAAAGAAAACTTCTTTCTGCCACAGCAGCTACTTCAGTACGAGATGTCCAAGGCGATGAAACAACCCGCGGAGATAAACAAATAAAAATTGGAAACCACCACGGAAAGAAAAGCAAAGAAATAATGACTCAAATGTTGCCTGGGTTTTTCTCCAAGCTTTTGCAAAGGGATGAAAATCTTTTGTCTCAATGGTAAAAATAGTTAGAGATGTTTCGATTTTAACTCAAAATATGGAGAAACTGACTAAGAAAAAATGTGTTGCCTCATGAATTGGTGAGGACTCTCTCAGTGGAGAGGCCTGAACATCATAAGGGTAAGGATGAGCAAAGGGAGTTGCAGAAGAAAGTTATGAGCAATGTGAAGGAAGTTGCAGAAGAGTTGTGGACGCTGTAAGGGCTTCGACTGCACAACCAGCGAACTCCAAGAGACAAGTGTAGATGGCATCAAAGGTGCAAGCACGAGGTAGCAGATGGTTAATGTTATTGATAACAATAAATAAGTAGAGAAGTTACTAAATGCCTGTGGAAAGACAGAGTTCAAATAGTAGATGTGCTTTTTTAACACTAGGTAGAAACCTCTTCAGCAGAGATGTGCAGAAGCCAACAATCTAAACATATCCTCATTATACATCTACTTTTTCTTCTAATCACTCTTGTATTACTGGATTGCTGCTTTTCCTACCCTATAAAGTTCAACAAGTCCATGAGGGACATTAGCCATTTATTTTTTAATAAAGACACCAATTTGGCATAGATGCCCAAAGCAGTCGTTGAAAAATAAGCTTATCCAGAGGTGCTCAAACTCTCTGTCTGACCTCCAGCTTTAGCTGGAACTGACTGATCTCGCTTTCCAATTAGTGAAATAAGCTTATAATTCAAGGAGGCCACCCACCTTTACACCCATGCCTGGATCATTCAGTAGTCATTGGAACTAAATTACTTTTGTCTTTAAAAAAATTATCCCAAGTACCCAGAAAACCATCCTAGATAAATCTTGAGAGTCATAAAATTATCATTTAATTTTGGAGATACCAAAGATGTAATGCCAGTGGTTCATATGATTACATGAGGGCAACTATGAGCACCATGAAAGGGGTGAACTGGGCGACACGAGATCAAATGCAGCCTAACCTCCTTGTCAGAGGAAGATGGATACTTCAGCCATAAGCACATTAATTTGTAAAATTTAATTTGCTCCATTTCCAGAAACAAGTTAAATTAGGTTAGAAATCAGAGGGCTCCTTTCCAAAGAGAAAGAGAGGGAGGAATGG
Source organism: Galagoides demidoff (assembly GCA_963574575.1). Lineage (NCBI taxonomy): Eukaryota > Metazoa > Chordata > Mammalia > Primates > Galagidae > Galagoides > Galagoides demidoff. The sequence goes on from CAUYQV010141526.1 coordinate 5,938, forward strand.
ACAGAGGGAGGAGAGAGTGTATAAAGGGAGAGGGGGCATACAAATGCTTGGAAACAAACCATGTTATCCAGTGAGGACTTCCAATCAACCATCTGGGCATCATATACTTTTATTGCATAAACACACTTTGAAGAAACTGGGCTGTGAATATAGCATTGCCTTGCCACTTGCCTTGAACCCACCCAAAATAAATAAAACGAAACTCAGTACAGTTATTTGTTTGCTTAAAATTCTTTCTGATTTGGTAACCTGAGTTTCTGATTGTGTTGAGTAATGGTGAGTGCGGCACTGGTCCAACATATCAGCCTTTCTTGTGCAAAGAAATAGGATCCATCCCTAATTCAAACTGTAGCTAAACGTCGAACCAGAGGCCAAGTGAAGGTTGCAAGGATGAAAACGAGAAAAAGCTAGATGTACTTTAGACCTCTGAAAATATGGCAACCAAAACAATTCAGAGAAAACAAAAACCAGTTGAACTGCTCGTCACATTTTTAATGACTATTTTTTAAATGATGAGTTCAGGAATGGCATAGAAACTCAGGACCAGATACAGTCAGCACAGACCATTTGCTGCATTGCTTTTTTTTTTTTTTGTATTTTTATGAAAAGATTCTCAGTACTTTCAAGAACGTTGTATTTCAGATTATATTCAGTTATTAGATTACTTTCCACCTCAGTAAACAAGCAGACTGTTTTTTCCTTTTCGGGAAAGGGAGAGATATCTATGCAGTTTTATCCTATCAGAGTCCTTTAATTTGGAGGCCTTGCTGCTTACTCTTATCTGAGCACACCAGCAGGAGAACTGCAGTGTTATGGACTGCAAATTATATGCAAACTCCAAGTGGGATGCAGTTCACAAAGGAGATTTCATAGCGCTGCAGTTTTCATAATTACATTAAAGCCAAAGATGTTTCTCTTTAAACACCAAAATGTGTTTTTATAAATAAATTGATTTCTGAGTTTGTAATTAAAAAGTAAATAAGCAAGGATTAAAATGGCATTTACTGGGATGAAACAGTAGCTTAAAGTAGGTAATCCAGACACAGCAAGATGCTCCAGTCTGGGGAGAGGGGACAGGGCTTTGCCCTTGAGCAAGAGGCTCCTTCTAGGTAAGAGGCTCAGTTCTTCCACAAACCAGATCTGTAACTTGGGGGAGATGCTGTCACCTTTTTAACTCTCTTACTTGTTCAGAGATGTGATGGAATTTCATATATATATTTTTTTAAGGTCACTTTTAGTTATAAAGACCCCTTTATACACCATTTTAAAAAATATTTTTAAATTTCAAATTAATATAAGGGTATACATTCTAAGGTGACTTTGTTTTCACTTCAAGGTAAAGTCTAAGTTGTAGCAATTATTACTAATTAATAATAATTAATTAATTTTTAAAATTAATTTTTTTAAATTGAGCCATTTAAAGGTTCTGCTTTCTAGGGAGAATTTACATTAACACACACAATGGGGCCCAGAACCGAGCTCTTCGGTACACTGGTTTTTGCAGTTTTACAGTTTTTTGCAGCTCATATGATGTTCATATTTTATTACCCATCGACATTTGTTAGAAGTGGAGATTCCTGGGCTGGATAATTATGAACTGATTCAGCAGGATGGGTGTCTGGGAGTCTGTGCTGGTCATGGGCCTCCCAGAAGTTCTGATGGAAGTGCACTGTGGACTTCACCTTGGGAGTGAACTAGTGTTTGAAAGAAGTAAAGTGATTTCTCCCAAACCTGGCTTAGCCCCTTGTAGACGGTCTTAATAGAATATTGAGACACAATTAATAATTTCAATATATACCTTTTCCATCAGAAATATGATTATGAAAGAATAAACAATGTTATTCACCAGGAGAGTTCGAATCTGGCTGCCACATACCATTTAGAATCATTCCTTTCTTCCTTTATTAAAAGTTCTCTATATTTCTCTTCCTCATAAAAGTCACTTTTAATTGCCATACTTCCTGAGACTTCATTTAAACCAACATATAGATTATCCTGTTTGTTTTTTTATCAAAAATTTCTGGTTATAACTTATTACTTACTGTCCAGGTTAATGTCAAGTCTATTCCCAGCAGGTTACAAAATTCTATATATAGCATGAACCTATTTTTCTTTAATAAAGTATGTAAATATAGATATCAAGAAAGATTAATTGAAAAATTGCATAAATATTAGTCATTATATCTGGAAATTTTGTTTAGAAGGTGAGATTAATTTTCTGCTTATTCTTCTGTATTTTCAAATTTTCCTTCAAAAAAGCTGTTATCATTGTTATAATCTTTCTTTTAGAATTAAAAAAAGAAAGGAGAAAGGGAGGAAAAGAGGGAAAAAAGAAGAGAGGGAGAAGGAAGAGGAGGAAGAAAAAAAGGAGAAGAGAGCCAGGCACTGTGACTCACGCCTGTAATTCTAACACTCTGGGAGGTTGAGGCAGGAGGATTACTTGAGCTCAGGAGTTTGAGACCAGCGTGAGCAAGAATGAGACCCCTGTCTCTAAAAATAGTCAGGTGTTGTGGTCGGTGTCTGTAGTCCCAGCTACTCAGGAGGCTGAGGCAAGAGGATCACTAGAGTCCATAACTCATTGCTGTGAGCTATGATGCCATGGCACTCTACCCAGGGTAACAAAGTGAGACTCTATCACAAATAAAAAAAAGAAGAAAAGAAAAGAAAGAAAGAGAAAGTGTGTGTGTGCACAAGTGTGTGTGTGTGTGTGTGAGAGAGAGAGAGAGAGAGAGAGAGAGAGAGACAGACAGACAGACAGAAGAGCCTGAGAAAGCAAGTGCTATAACAGAGACGTGGTAAGAGGCTAGAAAGGCAAAGGTGTCTAGGTGTGGTCTCCTAACTGCCTGGAGGACATGAAGGAAATCTTCCTAGAGGAATTAATGCTTTGAGCTGAGCCTGTCAGTGGATAATGGCATGCAAGCTTCATAGGACAAGGACAGCCTGAAGAGTACGGTGGGCATGAGAGAAAATGACCAACTTGGTATCTACATGTAGTTTGCATGGATGGAGTATACACAGCCTACAGGATGGTGATGTTTAAACTGTGACTTGCAACCCACTAATGGGATGGAACCTCAATAGAGTGGGGCATGGACAACCCTTTAAAAATTAATAGGCTATAAACAGAATATATCACAGTGGATTACACATACTAATAAGTGTAATTTCGTAAAGATTTTCAAGTGTGTCTGTGTGTGTAAATTAGATCATGCTGTAAAATAAATTTTTTATTGATGGTTGAGATCTGAAAATTTCTGAAGCTTCTGCTGAGGCCTAGGAAGTCATATGTGCTCCATGAAGGACAATTGACCCCTTAGAAAAAAAAATCACTTGAGTTCTGTGGTATTCAGAATGATGGTCCTCCAAGGTATCCACTTCTCAGTTCCTGAACCTGTGAATATGTTGTCTACACAGCCCCGGTGATTTTGCAGGTGTGATTAAATTAACAAACTCGGGGGCAGGGGGGACAGGGAGATTATTGTCTTTTTTGGGTGGGCTCAATGTAATCACAAAGGTCCTTACAAGGGAAAGAAGGAGGTAGGAGATTCAGAGAAGTGACAATAAAGGCAAAAGTGTGTGTGTGTGTGTGTGTGTGTCTGTGTCTGTGTCTGTGTATGTGTGTATGTGTGTGTGAGAGAGAGATTTGAGGATGCTATGCTATTGGCTTTGAAGGTGAGAGAAGGGACCAGGAGTCCAGGAATGTTGGCTTCTAGCTGCTGAAGTAGGCAAGGAAGTGGGTTCTTCCCTAGAGCTTTCAGAAGGAACACAGTTTTGCAAAACCATTTTGAACCTGTGACTTCCAGAACTATAAGGTAATAAATACGTGTATTTTCAGGTCACTAAATTTGTTGTAATTTGTTATAGTAGCAGGAAACTAATAAAAGTTCTATAAAAATGGATTTTCTGGGAGGAAGGGAGATGCTTAATAAGAAAGACAGCCAGCTGCAATATCCTGGGGAGAAATGATAAGTGAACAAAAATGTAATTGGAAAGGAAGCTCATCTTCAGAATGTGAAAGATTCTGAACATATTCTGAAGGTAAAATTGAGAAGATCCAAAGAAGAACTGAATTTGGAATGTAATAAAAATTTAAAAGCTTTGTAACTGGGGTATTACAAAAGGTATTCCCTTTGCACTGTTTGCAGGTCTGTCCATGGAGAAGGACGTGACGGCCGTGTCACCCTCGCACTTCTTCTCACCAGGCTCACTAAGCCAAGTGCTCTCAACCTTTCCCCGGAGGCACGCTTGTGAAATGGTTGACTATCCAAGTTGATTTCTTAGCCAACCAGAACACACAGGAATATTTATTTTCTACATACAGGGTGTCCATAAAGTTCATGTGCAATTTAAAACAGACAATTGTTATAAATTGCACATGAACTTTATGGATACCCTGTATCTGTCATCTAAAGTATACATGCATGGGCATAAACTAATCACATGGGGAACTTCACAAGGAAATAATGATGATGTTTTAAAGTTCAATCACTTCTATCATCTCACTTGATCTTAGACTAACTTTGCAAAAGAATGCACAATGAATATCAGCCCAGTGTACAGATAGGCAAGTTAGGGGGGTTGTGGGGACATTCTTAAGGTTACTCATTGGACCTGCAAATCAATTTTGTTTCTAAAATACTCTGAATAGGTTAAATTCCATTCATGGAATTAATGTCACAAACACAAAATATCCCCATTCTTCATATAACAGAACATAAACATGGAGAGGAGCAAGATGCTTTGAACTCAGAAGGTTCATAAAGACAAATCTTATGAAAGACACAAAGACTTCACCTTCACCTTTTAAAATATTTCCATTAGTTTTAAGATATAGTCATAAAATATTCCCAGAGCACATACTACCAACTGCCATGCACCACAGTGACCCTAGAAATAATTTCTAAAAATGAAAAGATGAAGCTCTTCTTTCAAGAAACTTATGGTTTAGTGAAGGAGCCTGAGGTGCTGAGCTTATCAAAGAAAGCCTCCAGATGCCCATGACTCTGCTTTTTATCAAGGAGTCCTGCCCTGTGAATAGTCTGGAATTAACATACCATGAGGCAAGTATTTGTTGAGCCCTCCACGTTCTGGTCACTGGGTTGTGCACTGGGGTTACAGAGACATATGCGTAAGACAAGATGCGGTACCCAGTAGCTTAGAGTCCAATAGGAGAATGGCAGACCATTCAGGGTAGCTTGTGTTGAGTAGAAGTAGTCACCAGAATTCACTTTTCACTTTCTCATTTCTACAAATTAGCTGCATTAATATTTATTTTGGTCAAAGAACAGTGAACACAAGGTTGATGTCTTTTGATGCATTTGGGTAAAAAGAAAAAAAAACTTGATGGCTTGTATTCAGCAAGACATATGATGGACTCTCAGTCTGAAACCAAAATATTTATTCTCAAGTTATGTCACAGTTTAAATTCCTAGTCCAGGTAGATTCCATAGTTTTAAGAACTTATATTTTAAGTTTCTAAAGGATTATAAGATTATAGGTGTTTTAAGATTTACAACCATTGTCTATGTTTGTTATTTTGAGGAAGTGGTTGAAAAAAGAATAGAAATAAAAAAGCGATGCTAGAATCATGGCCTAAGAAAAATCCCATCTAACACATGGTGACAACAGGGGACTGTGAAAGTTTGTTTATGCTACTTACATTTCAATGAAATGCTATTGGCATTTCAATACTTATTATAATAAAAATGATATATATGAATCCAAACCCAAGAACAAACATAATATAAATCAGAATTAAACATATCTACCTATCTGTCTACTTTAACGTGTCTTGGTGGTAGTTGGCTAAACCTTACACTGAATATCAAAATAAAATCCCAACTACTGACAAAAGATATCATAATGTAAACATTCTAGTCATTTATAAATATGAGATTTGTCTATTCTTTTTTTTTTTCCTGAACATCATTTTCTCTCTAGCAAATAAGTATTCACATTTCTGGTTAATGCTATACTAATTCATTGTTTTTTGACAAATGTATTATTTAAACATGTAAGCCCATACTGAATATTCTATTAGTTAATCTTTGAGTTTATAAAACACTGCAATAAAAAGAGAAGTGTCTATGTTTGGGGATGTATTAAATTATACATACAACCTTATTCTTTCAATGCTGTATTACACATACTTTGGGGTTTTATGTATCCAACCATTGGGAGCTACAATGGTTTTCATGCCAACCACAGCAGAAAAGAGCTATTGTTCAGCAGGCCTACTCAACCTCTAGTGTTCAGACCTTGATGAAAAAGAGCCATTTACTTGCTTTAGCTGCAGTCTAGACTGTGATCCTCTAATTTAAAATGTGCTTGGGTCCACGAATCTTCAGAACACAATCCCATTTCATGAAGGGAAAAGTAGAATGATTCATTTATGGTTAAAGAACAAGAAGACCAGTTCCATACACTGATCAAATCATGATATAAATGTAATTTAGCTGATATATTTTTTCAGTGACATCATAGGTGAGCAGAAAATAGATGACTCTAATCTAAAAGCACATTATGCAAAACTATATTTATATATATTGAGATCAAACACCCACTTGCATTTACTGTGTGTCTGGGTTTTAGGTACAAGGCACAATAAAGGAAGCCTGGGCGGTGCTCCCCACCTACCAGACGCTTTCAGCAGCATATTCCCTGAAAAGACATTTTGTACCAAGACGGCTCCCTCTCAATGCCAGTCAACATCTCCCAGACAGTCTGTTATGTCTGGTAATTACCAGCATTTCCCCTCCCGGCTAGATCTTACAGTCAGTGGATTTAAAGACTGTAAATGTGTTTTGGCTGCTTCCCTCACATCTGTGTCTGTGCTGAGGGAGGAACATCTCCTCCTCCCTTCCTTGCTTCTTTCCTTGGGTTTCCATTTCCTGTAGACTTGACCAATATTCACCAAGCAGATACCCCATCTATATGTCTCTAACACTCTCTGGCTGTTAAGCCCTTTTCTATTTGGAGAAAGAAAATCCAGTCCATTTATGAACAAATATAGCACCAACAGCCTACAATCTCCTGAAACTTAAAGCCATCCAGCACCTTCCCATTGAACTTAAACATACAATTCAAACTCTTTTTCATAATCTATAAGGAGCTAAGTGATTCTTCTTACCCACCCCTTTCACGTTCTCTCCTTTTCCTCTCTCCTTCATTTCTGAGGCTTGACCTTCTTTCTCTCCTTGAACAAAGCCCAAGATCAGCTCCCACTCTTTCCTATGCCTGGTGCATTCTTCTCCCAGAATCTCACAGGACTGGCTCCCTCTCTCATAATTTCTTAATAGATTTCACCTTAGACCTATCTCCAAAGATAGCCATATAAGTTAACCCCCATGTCTTGAGTCCACTTGCTGTCATAATAACCTGGCTTATTATACAGTCTAAATTTATATATTTATTTATTTGCCTGGAATGATCACTTTCTACTAGAAAGCAAATTCAAGGAAGGCAGGGACCCCGTTTGTCCTCTGCACAAATCTATCCCTAGTTCATACATAGAAGAATGCCTGGCACATGGAAGACATTTGGTAAATACATTAAAATTATTAAATAAAAGAACTGGAAACTCTTGTTGGAACTGCAGATACCACATAAAAACACACTAAGCATCAACAGCATAGAAGGGGTGGGAAGAGGAAGAGGGATTAGAGAGTCAGGTGACAACTTAGGTTCTGGGGTGGGTATGGGAAGAATAAATTCAACTGTAGAACATGAAATGCAATAAAACTATGAAAAGTAAACGAAATAAAGAATATAAATATTAAAGCCTAACTCATAGTTGTATTGACTTTGAACAGCATAAAAATCACAAGTACTGGTTTGGCGCCTGTAGCTGAAGCGGCTAGGGCACCAGCCACATACACCGGAGCTGGTGGGTTTGAACTCAGCCTGGGCCTGCCAAACAACAATGACAACTATAACCAAAAAATAGCCAGGCATTGTGTCATGTGCCTGTAGTCCCAGGTACTTGGCTGAGGCAAGAGAATCGCTTAAGCCCAAGAGATGGAGGTTGCTGTGAGCTGGACGCCACAGCACTCTACCCAGGGTGACAGCTTGAGACTGTCTCATTAAAAAAAAAAAAAAAAAAAATCACAAGTACTTCGTTACAATATGAAAATTATCTCACTCAGGTAGTTTGTGTCCTGGTTACTTCACTGACTATTTGGATCATATCAGTCCTACATGCCACAAACAAATCAGCTGTGCCATCCCTGTGTCAGTTTATTAGAGAAAGCACTGGGCTGGCATATGGTGGAGACCGCACAAAGGCTAAAATGAGAGTGTTAGCCCCAACCTCTTCCCATCAGCACAGCAGGGAGGGAGCCCTGCATCCCTTTTCCTGGGCCCCTTTTCCTTTGCCCACTCATGTCCCTCCCTCACATCTTTCAACCAAATAGCCAAGATGGATACAATATTTCACCTTTGAAGTCAAGATCATCATATCAAACAGGTTTCCTCCCATGAGTCCATTTTCATTTGCTTGTGGGTCTCATTAAACAAAGATTTCTGCCAGAACACATCAAACAACACATTGTGGTGTTGTTTCAGAATCCTTCACAAAAAAGTGCTTCTGTAAAGATGATACAACTATGCTACTTCATTGCATGGATGGGCCAACCCAGATGACCCAGGCTGGTCTCTCACTGTGGGGATCTATTGTAAGTATTTCTGTTTCTATGTCTCTCCCAGACTATAAAATTCAAGTGTTGCCCACACATTCACCTCTTTATCTCTTTGTACTGCAGCTATAAAGAGGTTCAATCTTATACAGGCCTGATGACCTGTGATCTTAGTATAAACATAGTTCAGCAAAAGAATAAAAGTAAATATAGAAACATAGTACTAGGAGAGGAAAAATGAATTCGATTCGTCTTTACTCCCTCAGCTTTGGCTTCACTTTAACATTCCATTATAAAATAGATACATAATAACTAGATAACAAAGAATAGCCATGCATTAAAAGATTTATGAATCAAAAATATGCTCAGTCTATTATAGAAACCTGAAAATAGACTATAATTTGGTTTACATAGCAGGTATATACATACCATTTATGAAAAGACTCCATTTAGACTTCTGCTTGTATTAAACACCATAAGGTGTTCAGGCCAAGGACTGGGCCTTTCAAATGTGAAAATCTAATATTTAGCACATAATAATTTTCTCAATTATTACTTCACTTGCATGAAATTCATTGACTCTAAAAAGCCTGTCTCTCAAGGGAAGTTACAGAATTTTTGAACTTGACAATCTTCTAAAAATTGAATGACCATATACCTCAAATGTGCTTAGATAACTGGGTCATTTTCCAGCCTACTTACTAGGAGCAGGACAAGACGATTTCCCAAGGTTTGGATCAACCTTGAACAGAACGGGCTCGGTTCTTCCACCAGGCCTGAGGCTACATCATCCTCACGAATGGGTATGGAGGTAGTGGAAGGGGAAACACAGATGTCTGCGACCATTTTGCTTTGCAAATTCTACCTTTTCCTGAATATTGCTGGCATCTTTTAGGAATATAGAAGAAGAAGAACAGAGTTGATCAGTAGGCTGAGAGTTGTGACATCCCAGATATGATTCTGGAATCAATGACAACCTCCCTTCGGATTTTATCTATGCTGCAGAGTTCAGTGTGAACGTAGCTTCTCTGTGACAACTTCTCTGACATAGCCTACTCTTTACTACTCCAGTGATGGGGAATTGATTCATCACCTCACTCTGTTCCCCGTTTCTATCACAGTTTGTTCATAAGATTAATGAAGTGGGTTGTGTGAGTTTATTATCACTCACAGCATTTACTACCCAGGAAGTGGCAAAGTAAGTGGTCATCGATAGCTGGTAAAGACACATTCTCTTCAATGATCTTTCTCATTTTTTTCCTTTCTCTCAGATTACTAAGGATATTTTTCCATGTGACCCATATATTGGACTTTTCAAGGTCATACTTCCATGAAAAGATTTTTATTAAGCTTATTAGCTACTCCATAGACTGTTAGTTCTGTCTTTTCTAGTTAGATTCTTTATAACAGTTTTTTAGACCATACAGCACACTTGAACCTATAGTTAAACTTCCATGGCACACTTAAATTATGTTGATCAAAAAAAAAAAAAAAGAAAAGAGTGAATAAAAGAATATACTTATGGTGCTTTGAATTTCTTTCAGAAATAATTTAATGATCTTTAAGAATTTTCACAGCACACCTAAGATCCTGTGCCACAGCAGGCTGGTTGAAAATCACCGCTTAATAATAATAATAGCCTTTACTGTTTATCAGAGTGATTGCCATCTTCCAGAATAGAAAGATAGCATGACTTATAAACACAGATTTCGGTTTTAAAACCCTATATAAAAGCCAGGTGCGGTGGCTCATGCCTGTAATCCTAGCACTCTGGGAGGCTGAGGCAGGTGGATTGCTTGACCACAGGAGTTCAAGACCAGTTTGAGGAAGTGAGACCCCCACCTCTAAAAATAGCTGGGTGTGTGGGGAGCACCTGTAGTCCCAGCTACTTTGGAGGCTGAGGCAAGAGGATTGCTTAAGCCTAAGAGTTTGAGGTTGCTATGAGCTATAACTCCACAGTATTCCACCAAAGCAAGAAAGTGAGACTCTGTCTCAAAAAAAAAACCAAAAAAAAAACAAAAACAAAACTATACAAAATGACATTAAAGAAAACTGAATACAGAAATTAAATCATACCACAGGAAAAGCATCTTCTTTCTTTCTTCACTCTCCAGCTGACGTATAGAACTTTCCAAGAATATATACAGGTAGCTTTTCAAAGGCTTTTAGGTTAATTTTTTTCTCTCTCTTTTTTTTTTTTTTTTAGTGTAAATGGTATGAACTATCATAGTTTGTGGGTTGTGACTTAAATATAGAGTTATTGTTAAAAGGTATATATAGAAATGTTTTAATAGCAATTTATCACTTAACGTGGAAATCTTCCGTATATTGTCATCAATATTGATGAATGATTGCTAGACTTTTTATATATGGTGACTAGATTTATTAGTTGTTACATATCTTATTACTTACATCACCATATTATAATCTAATGGAACCAAGTAATCAGTAATATTAGTGGTCTCCAATTAATTATACCTCTTGGCATTCATGCCCTTCTGTATTGGCTGGGTGTGTGACTGCACAGGCTGAGTGTGTGACTTGCTTTAACTGCAAATGTAGCAAAGTAACTTTATGCCATTTCTCAGCCTAAGTATTTTGCAGGCATAGAAGCTTCAACTTTTGTATTTTGGATATGCCTATATAAGGAGCTGGATTGCCCTGTTGGAGACACCATGTGGAAAGATCACAGAAAGAGGAAAAGACCCAGAAACTGCATAGGGGATAATTAATGAAGCTAGTTGACAGAAATCTGTGGCCCCAAACACTTGACCCCAGTTGGTTATTCCAACCAACCTCAGCTGTCTGAGCCATCCTAGCTGAGGTGTCAGACACTCTGGTCTAATAGATATCATATGGAGAAAGAAGAACTATCCGCACTGTGCCCTGTCCAATTTTCAGACCCGTGAAATCATGAAAAATACTAAAATGTTTTATACCACTTAGTTTTAATATAGAGTGGAACCTCTATAGTTGACCACCTCCCTACATTGACCACCTCCTTAAGTTGACATAATTTTCATAGACTGAACATGCACCACATGTACTAAGGCCTAGTTCCTTATGTTAACCACCTCTGTATGTTACCAGTTTGTTACAGTCCCTTGGATGGCCAACTTGCAGAAGATCTACTGTAGTTTGTTACACAGTAATAAATAACAAAAACGGGAGTATGTTTCTTTACCATTTTTCACTTGATCTTAGGCAAAAGGCTAAGAAGTGATTATTTGCCATTTTATTTATAAATAATTATTTTAAGGCTAAAAAATATTCAGACTCAAATGAGCATTACTTAACTAGAAACATCTATTTTTTAATGCAGAGGATAGGACTATGTAGGTCTATATAGTTTTCGCTGTTGCTTTACAATAATCGCATTTCTGCCTCTTCTAGAGGAAAGACACTGTAATAAGGGGAGATAGGATGCATGTACATACATCTCTTTACTAGCTTGTGTAACTCAAGATATAAATCTTAAGGTATTTTAGAGGAATGAGTAGACCATATAAACTTTAGGATATCTTCCCTACACCTTGCCCTACAAGCCATGCTAAATATTGAGTGACTAAAAATTATATAACAACCTGATCTGGAGTGCAACTAGCCTATTATACCATTTAAACACTAAGAAGTACCCTTGAAGAGTCATCTGAGCTATGAGCTGCATTGCCTCCTCTTACTGCTTTGAGGAGACCTTGATGAGGCTGCTGAGAGCAATACCCTGAACAGAGGACATTTCCATCATTCTTGGAGTGCATCTAGGGAATACAAGGAGTCAAGACCATGATTCTCATTCAGAAATAATTATACAGCTGCTCCATCACATAGAGAAATGGTTAATCAAGGACTCGGTGTCTTCATTGTGAGGCATAGCTACATTGATTCTAACCACCCCACGACCCAAATCTTACAACAGTCACATCAACAAAAGAAAATATCTATAGTATTTAAAAAGAACTTCAACTTATTAAAAAAAATATCTGTAGTATTCAATCTATAGTATTTAAAAGGAACTCCAACTTATTTTGTGCAATTTCACTTCATGGGGTACCCTCTAAATGAACTGGTTACAAAATAGACATTTATGGCACTGAAAGATACAATTTGCAACAAAATCTTAACCCACATCCGGTTAAATGTTAGGAAGTAGTTGTCAAAATTACCTTTAATTTTACTGACTGTTGTGATACATTATTTTGCCACTAGGGAACATGAAACATTGTCCATACTAAATATGAATTAAGAAACAATATTGTCTCACATAGGACATAATATGTAATGATGATTAAGTGTTAAGGTTCTACAGTCAGATTTCCTGACTTGAATTCTGGTATCACCTCATAGTAGCTGTATCACTTTGGAAAAGTTCCCTCTACCTCTGTTGACTTCAGTTTTCTTATTTGAAAAAATGGGAATAAAAATAGCATCAGTTTCACAAAGCTTTTGTGGGGATTAAATGAGAATAAAGATCAAAGAATGCTTAGCATAAGGCCTGCCACACAGTAAAAGGTCAATAGTAGTAAGCAATTTCCATTTCCCATTTAGGAACATGTATAGCCAACTTGCTCATAAGTATTAACAAATTATTAAGTTAAAAACTACAGACAAGGCAAAATAAAATCAAATACATGTTGATTTCACAGAAATCACTACTGGGTCAATTTCTACAGATTTTCTGAGTATTATTATGTTATCAGCATTCATAACCAAAGATATATAATTGCTTATAGAATTTAACATGTAAGCAATTCCTCTTCACAGAATCAAGGGCCAAAGAAATACCAATAAATCACATGAGGTAATTAAAATGGATTGCAAAGTGATAAAGAACATAATGTTTTCTGGTCTTTCTGTACAATCTGTGCCCTCAGAAGCCAGCAATATTGAAATGTTCTCAGGAGAACTGAGAAGCTAAACCTTTTGAGTGGATTGTTACTTTAATTACAGCTTAATGATTTAGTGGCACAAAAAGGCCTTCTAAAAAATGGAATAGATCATACTCTGAATATTAATTAGAAGAGACTATCGCCTATAGATCTGATAGAGGTAAACTTGTTGTCAGAGACTGAAGTATGCGATTTAGTGTTGTCTCTGACCTATTCTCGGTCCTGGAAATCTTACTATATATCTCAAAGATGTTAGGCAGGAGGAGGCAGGCTTATTTCACGGTGCACACGGCTGCCATAATCAACATGCAGCCTGGGTGGAGAACCTTCAGTCAGCAGGCTCAGAGCCATGAGGAGCATCTCATCTTTAGAACAGAGAGAAGAAGTGAAGGGGAAAACAAAGTTGATAACATCTCTATGGGGCTCCTTCTTTATGGCTGCTCCATAGAAACCATGGGAACGCGTAATCAGGAAATTCTAGGTTATACCAGAAAACAAAAAAGTTATTAAAAACCCATAGAAAAATTATTTTTGGCATTTCTATAGAAACAAACATTCTGGCCTTTCTAAAGCATTCATCAGGATTAACTAAAATAGTTGCCATGTTAAGAATAGCATATCCAGGACAGGCACCCTGGCTCACGTCTGTAATCCTAGCACTCTGGGAGGCCAAGGCAGGTGGATCACTTGAGCTCCTGAGTTCAAGATCAGCCTGAGCAAGAGCAAGACCTCGTTTCTAAAAATAGCTGGACATTGTGGCAGAGCCTATAGTCCCAGGTACTTGGGAGACTGAGGCAAGAGAATCGCTTAAGCCCAAGAGTTTGAAGTTGCTGTGAGCTATGACACCATGGTACTCTATCCAGGGTGACAAAGTAAGTCTGTCTCAAAAAACAAACAAAAAAGAATAGCATATCCAACACAAGTGTCATTGAAAAACAAGTGATTACAATGGTTAAGTAGGTGAGGAAATGTGGAATAAACTGAGATTATAAATCAAATAAAACTAGGAGATACAGTGGGTGCCGAAATATGTATACACGGTTTAAAAAAGGAAAAAAAACGGTATTAAAATTATAATACTCAAGTCACATTTGACTTCTGCAAATATGAGATACAACATACAAGATGACAAGTACTATCCATATATATTGAGTACTACCATTTCAATACAGTTTTTTCTTGTCTTAAAATATGTATATCTTTTTGGCACCCTCTATATTCAGGGACTCAGGTAACCAGTGTTTTCAATGGCAAAAGTCTAAGGCTTCATAAACTGAAGGATGCAAAGTAATACAGTAGTGACTTGCAAGGGTACCTGATTGCCAAACTATATTCTTTCTTTAGTATATTTTGAGGATATCTCATAGCAGGATTAACTGCACTAACAGTTGAGTTAGGATCATGTTGAATGTAATTTGCACCAATATTAAGACTTTTTCCTTTGGTTTTTCTCTTATTTTTTGGTCTATATTTCAATTTATGCCACATTCATATAGGCCTGAATTTATTAGGTATGGTTACTAACATTCACCTAATTAATATTTCCTAAATACAAGTAAAAATGTTAATTGCCTCATCCAGCATATTATAAAAATGTTCACTCGGTTTTATTTACTTGCCATTACTTTATTATTGTTGTTTTAGTTCACAGTGAGGTAACTTCATTTTTAGCACTATTCTAGCTAATTCATATCTGAAAAGGAACAGTGTCAAGGAAGAAATCAACTTAAACGAAACTATCCTCAGCTGTCTGCCATGAGCTAGCACTAGAAATAGAAAATAAAACTTAGTTTAAAATGAATTCTGGCATGGTTCCCTCTCTTTTAAAACTTGGCATAAAACAGGATTTGGGGAATGAATGCACATTTTGTGAAGACAGTAGATTATTTTGGTATCTAGTGGGTGAGCAAAATGAACCACAATCATTTCTCGAAGGACTTCGACTCATGAAGACCAACAGAATGAGCCTGTTCCCAATTAAACATGTAAAGAAAACAATAATGACATTTTCTTTATAATTCATAGGGGATCTGGATGGTTTGAGTTGTTGGCAATGAAAAAGTCCATGAGCTCTAGGTCACTGGTTTAAATAATTTTGAGATTCAAAACTGAAGGTTTTTTTTTTTTTCCCAAATCTATTTTAAAGGGTTATTTGGCTTATAGATGGGGACATCTTGTTAAATAGGTAAAGGTGTCTATCTGCCTCCAATGGACAGTGTTAGTGGTCGTGGGGCTGGATGCTTGATGGGCCAAGAGGCAATTCTGCTATTTATATTTTACTTCAAGATAAAAGGTATTGATAAGACTCCTTCTTCTTAACTTCAATTTGATTAGGAGAGCTGGTCTGGTCCTAAGAATTAAATGTGTGTATGTGTGTGTGTGAGAGAGAGAGACAGAGAGAGAGAGAGAGTGAGCAAATCAGAGATAGACTTAGAACAAAGAAAAGAGGGGAGCACGATAGCAACAAGACCCACAGGTCATAATAGCAGTAGTTGTTAATACTTTTGTTTATTATTCCTAAAATGGGAGATATTTAGAACCTACTGTGGCTAGTTACTATATGTGTTGTTTGGGTATCTGTATTTGCAATATGGCACACCATTATACAGGTAACTTGCATAACACAGACAGCTAAATTGTTTTCATCTAAATTATACAAATAATTAACTCCATTTTCCTATAGCTTTCATTTTTAAACAAAATTTTATTGAATATTGTTCAGCTGAAGTCCTTGATCAAAAAATGAGCCATGATGACCATCAATTTTAGAATGGGAAATGAAAATGGAGAAGAAAAGTGACATTTAATTCTGTTAAGTTCTACCAACAACTTCTCAAGCACCATACAAAGTAGAGAAACTAGATATGTAAAAAGCACATTCCCATTCTGAGGAATTAATAGAGTTGTGAGTCCACTGTGACTTAAATATAGTTCTTATAAATAAGCTAGATGCAAAAATGGCTTAAAAGCAACTTGAAAATATTCTGCAAATTACCATCAATAATGGCCTTATCTCATGGTCTTACGAGAGGAAGTAATAGACATGGGGATACGGACAGAGGAGAACCCAGACCCTAAATAACACGGAAATCTGATTATCTGCTAAGAAGCTGGTAGATCCTTATTTCCTTTTTCTTCCCAACCGCATCCTTGTGAGAACTTACTTTTTCTCCTCCCTCCCTCCCTCTCTCCCCCTTCCTTTTTTTCCCTCCCTTCCTTTCCCTTCCTCTTTCCCCTTCCCTTCCTTCATGTTTTTCCTTTTTAAAAAACAAGCTCAGTCACTTAGCTCATGGTCTTTCATTTCATTTACAAGTTTTCTATCCCCTTTCCCCACCTGCTTGTAGAAAATTAAACTTTAACATAGAAAAAATGGCATATACATGGGATACAACGAGGTCCATATTAGGATCTTTTTCTTTATAAAATGTTTTATTTTATTGACAATGTCAAAAAAATGTAACAAAGATACTGACCCCGCCATTTTCTGCTGCCCTCTTTTATTTTCTTACTTCCCCTTTCCCTCCACTGTTTATATAACTTCTCAGATCTCTTTTCCTCTTTCCCTCTTTCCTTATGGATATTTCTTTCCACAAATTTCCACTTCCTGGAAATGTCTTCCACTTATCTTGAAGTTATGATTCTCTTACCCAGAGAGATAGCATGACATTTACCACAAGGGTGAAAACTGAAAATCAGAGCATCTGATTTATAGTCTCTTGCATGTGGTCCTTCTGGGCACCCCTGATCTTTCTCTTCCCTTGTACTCTCCCGTCTCCTGTTCCCTGCAACAGACTAGGGAGTCCTAAGGATGTGGACTTCACTGCTCCCTAGAGTTGGGTTGGCACATTCACTGCTGCTCTTCCGATGGCTTTTACCTTTCACTGTTTGCTAAATTATGTAGATGGCCTGCTATAAAGACAATAGATAGTCAAAACAAAATTTTCTTCAACTTTCTTTTTCTCCAAGGTGGCCTTTATGGGTAATGTTAATTGCTATGAGTGATCAGAATGGTAAATGGATGCTTCACATAGTTTAGCTAAGACAAGGTACTTCCTTGGGACATCCATACTCCCTCTGCTCTGTGCTTCTCCCTCCAACTCAATCTCCTACTTTTCCTCTCTCAAACTTTTAATTGTTTCTAATCTTAACAGATGCTAATTTCAATCATAGCAATATGTGCACCTAGTTTAAAAAAACATATTATGAAAAATAGCCATTCACAGCCCTAACACATCATATAACCTCAATCTTGACCTCAGTATTTCTAAACAATGTGTTTTTTCTGCTATTTCTAATTGACCAATTTTAGATATTATCTACAGACTTCCTATTACAGTAGTGGATGACTGAGTTCAGTGATGCCCCTTCCCCCAACTTCCTTTCCTTTAAACGTCTCAGTGAAATTAGAGCAGTATACCATAAGCTTTCATCTAATCAAATGTTCTTTCTATTATTATAACTATGTGACTATTTTTCATTACTGTCTCTTTCTTATTTATCTTTAAGATTTTTCCTGAAGTTAAGAATTTCCTCATTTTTTGTTTGCTTCATAGTCTGTGGACTCATGATTAAGTCTTCTTAATGCCACTTCATACTGTTATCATGTGGTAAAATAATCAGATTGTCTCCATTACTTTCCTCTTATGTGCTGCCTGGTATTTCCAAGTTATAAGATTTTATGAGACTCAGCAGGATTAATCTATCCTTTTCTGATAACTGAGATCCCACTTCTACCCCTTGGAAAATGAAGTTATCCTTTCTCCAGTGGCTTTCCTGATTCCAAAATTGTGTAAAGCATTCTTTCCCCCTTCTCCTGTTCTAACTCTGAAATTTTTCTGAAGGTTTATTTCTCTCCTCCACAGAGAGGAGAGAAATACCTGTGTTCACGCTTCTCTGTTTTAACCAGAAGTCTCCTTTCCTGGGCCCTTCTGCTTAACCAATTATTTTTCTTTAACTTCTTCATTGAATATGTGCTCTTTCTGGCCTTGAGTGAAGCAAAGTTCCCCCTAAGAAAATTAATAATTGGTCATCAAGACTGGTCAGTGGGGACCAGTCTCTAACCCCTTAATCTGCTGTGTCAGTCAGTATTAGTCTGTTCCACTGAGGTCCAGGCTCTGTGGTTACCCCTTTCACCATCTGCTGTGGCTGCTCCTAGTTATTCACAGAAGATTTTTGAAATAAAGAACACAATCTCCTCCCACTCTCAAGTTTTACTCCTTGTAATAGTGTCTCCAGAGATGGTTCATTTAACTTGCCAGCCCCTCCATTATTTGATCTCTGCATCACCATTGACCTTCCCCTCCCTGCCCAGACCATCTGACCACTCTCATTTCTTTCAGGTATAAGGTATGTACAACAACCATGTAAAATATTCAGATGGAGAAATTTTTAATTCCCAAAGAAATAAGCAAGAATTGAAAGACACAAAAATCTGCTGACAAACTGAACCTCTAAAAGGATATGCTCAGCACACATTTGTGGAGTGAAAGTCAAACATAACATTTCCTGAAGAATATATTTGCTGTTCACTGCCTCTGAAGAAAACATCGCCTCTGCTGATTTCAGCGTGCAAATGCAAGCCTGCATGAGTTTGCTAATTAATTCCATTTGGGTCTCTGGTTCTGAGTCTGACTTTTAAACCAAAGAGCAGCAGCAATCCAATAAAATAAAGGTCATCCAAAGGCATTCATTTCAGGGAGACAGGTACCAGAAATGTATTAAAAAGGAAAATGGCCTTTGGTCAGCAAACAACAACAACAAACAAACAAATAGCATGTAGTGAGATTATAAGAACCTGAGTGTATCATTCCATATGGGGAACCAAAAGGTTAAAGTTCATAATCCAGGGAACTAATATGTTCTAGATAAGAACATAAACTCCTGCTGTAACAGAATTGTCTGCCTCAAAATTACTGAGATTGAAATGCTCCAAATACTGTGTCCACGTCAGAACAAAGATTCCTCTTTCCGGGCAGTCAGTCACAGCTGGAGAAACCTGGAGATGAAAGGGGCTATAAAGAATATCAAGTTCAAATTGTGAAATGAGTCCCACAGTGATCAAGGAACCTGTTGAAAACCAGAAAGAAAATGGGCCAGGTCCCACGTCCTGAACCCTGACATTCACAGAACCCCCCTGATCTGTCCTTACATCACTCACTCTCGCTGCTTCTCCTTCTACGTAACATCCTGCACTGTCTCCCCCTTTCCCCACCCCAGACTGTCTCTGTGCTTACGCAACCACACTGGGTTCACAGCACCTGACGCCATAACGCTTTCTTCTGGTTTGGGTGATGGGGGTAGAAAAGATTGGAAAGGACCAAATATAACCAGCTTAAAGTCTATCAGGTCAGGAAGTGTATATTAGCTAAAATCTCAAATGGCAATGTTCTCTAAGCTATAAGTGGGAAAAAAGACTTATTTGGAAACATAACATAATAGCCCTTCCCTTGGTTATATGTGGTTTTTCTATTTATACCCACACCCAGCAAAGGCAGCAGAAGATTCTTTTTTTATCTGAATAACCTCTTTGAGTCAATGATAAAGGAACTTGGTATGATTCATACAATGCTACGCTTTTTAAAAAGAAATTACAAAAAAAAAATAAATAAAAAGAAGTTACAATTATATTGGAATTGAAATCACTTGAAGTTAAGGTATTGTTAAAATAAATGTAGAAAAAGAGAGAATGGCTGCATTTAAAATTTTATTTAGTTTAAAATAAATCTCTCAGGCAGAGCTAGGAAAAGTATTTGCTAGTAATATAAGAAGCGTTTACTTCCAAAAGCTAACATAATTCCTAGCACATTAATACTTTTCTCTGAGACATGGACTATTGTGTTAAAATGCAAAAAGGATAAAAAGAAAATGCTTTTGCTCAGAGATGACCTTTTGACATATCTTTTCCTGATCATTTTCCTGAAGAAGTCAGTAATTCATTTTATCTTCTTGTCACATGAAACACTTTCATTTAAGAAAGCTAACCAATCACCTGGTCAGCTCCCTAAGCTACCTTCAAAATACAAAGGAGTATCTTTAATCAATTTGAACATGAGTATAAATTATACCATAAAATTTCCACTATTTGTAGAATAATTTCCAAGAACATACCCAGGTGCTATCAAATGTCAAACATAGACCCATATAAGTTTCATTAGTAGTCATCAAAACTTAGTTTTTAATATTTTCTATGACTTTTGTCTTATATAAAAAATAAATACTTATGAATTTAGCACCACAAATGGGATTCTTTAAAACTTAAGATTTAGGATGGGTCTGAAACAATGATTTACTATCACTGCTTCAAAATGTTGCTTATATTTTCAGGAGCTTCCCTGATTCTAGGCCTTCTTCCCTTACCCCACATACGTATGTTAAAACACACATACACCCTCCTTAAATAATCTGGCTACTACCTCCAGTAAAAATAATTCTACAAATTAATCTTTAATTCTAGGTCATAACCTTGTCCTCTTGTTTGCTTGTTTCCTTCAATAAAAAGAATATGCTAGTGTTTCTTTTACCCAATGTCGCTTTTGATCACTGACACTATAGACTTTGTTACTTCTGTAGAATTTCTTCACTACCTGTGATCAAATTCTAGAAGCATTCATCAGGTCAAATAGATAAGCTATCATCTAGTTACAAACATAATTCAATTTTCTGGTAAGTGATTTGATTCAATTTTAAAGATGTTTATTGAATATTTCATATTAATACTTGACTTAGTATCAAGCATTTTGTCAGGCTCTAGGTAGAGTAATATACTGGATAAGATGCTGTAATTAGCACTACCCTTTTAGTAAAATATTGAGATGTATCCTTACCCCTATCTTATTCCTTAGACCAAAGTAAATTTTAGGTGGACAAAAGATGAGAAAATTTTTTTAAAAAGGCAAAATTACAAAAACTATCCAGTTAGCTAGTGCTCTGAAAGTCCTAGAGACAGTAGGGGAAGTTTCAATAAACATTGCAGTACGTTATGAGTTGTGTCAACTCTCTCCCATGACCCCCAAATCATGGGACTAAGTCCTAGTTCCCATCGCACAAATGTGACTTTTATTTGGAAATGGGGTTGTTACAGATTAGTTCCCTTAGAATGATGTCACACTGAAGTAGGATGGGCCCTTAATCCAACGTAACTGGTGTCCTTAGGAAGAGGAGACATTTAGACACAGACACAGGGTGAACACCAGGTGAAGAATGGTGTTATGTGGCCACAGGCCTGTGAACTGCCAGGAGCTAGCAACAGACCTGGAGGAGATGCTTGCCTAGAGCCTGGGGTGGGAGCATGGCCCTGCCAACACTGTAATTCCAGACTTCTCACCTCCAGAATTGTGAGACAATAAATATCTGTTGTTCAAGCTACCCAGTTTTTGGTACTTTGTTACAAGGCCCCAGTTAGAGCCAGAAAGGCTGTTTTCTAAGCAAACATAAAATCTAGAAGCCATAAAAAACATTAATATCTTTGAGTGCATAAACTGGTTTGTAAAAAATCTGCATGGCAAAAGAAAACAAAATGGAATGTAAAATGGAATAAAATTAAAATTTCCTTTATGGAACTTTAGCTGAGTTGCCAAAGCTGAGAAAAATGGATGTCACTATTTTTCCACAGGTGCTGGGTCATCTATACAAACTTGCAGAAGGGAAGATCAAAAACCATTTAATAAAAAAAAAATGAGATGAAAACCTTAAAAGAAAAAACCCAATCCCCTCCCTCCCCCGCCCCGAGTTCCGCCAAGATGAGCCCCACCTGCCGCCCAGTCTGAATTCTCAGCTCTTGCCAGTCAGTTCCAGCAAGGGCTGAGGATTCAGGGTGGTAATAGGTTCTTTAGAGTTTAGAGAGAAAGTTGTCAAGTTGTTATGCAATTTCCTTGGTCCTTGACAGAGTTTGCCTAAGGGAGGCTTCAGAGTCACCCTCAGGAAGAATGACTTATGTCCCCTGGAGCTTTCGGAGTGGAGGAACTTTTTGAAATGAGTCTAAAGGCAGAATGCGGATTAGAGGAAGCTGCCTTACAGAGCAAAGAGCTGTGTGGGGAAAGGCCTGTCCTTCCACAGTGCCCCAGGGCCAGAACACGGAGGAAACCCCAGGTCCAGCTGCTGAAACACTTAGGCTTGAGCTGAATGCTAAGAAATCTGCCCAAAAGAACCCCTGGAGGGGAAAGCTGAAGTCAGCGCAGAAGTCACTGGAGGAGGAAACTGGAAGGCTGAGTGAGAATCAGGCCAAGCCCAGGAGAAACGCTCACCTCGGGGTTGCTGTGAGAGATATTTTTAATAGAAATCATAAACCTTAAATGATCAAATCTGATAAGTTGTACAACAATGATCAGGGGGGCTACTGACTTGGGTTTTGAGACTTTCTTTTAGCAGTCATTTTCTAAAAAGCTATAAAAGAAAGAAAGAGTAGAAAAGACAAATGGCCTCTGGTGGGAGACCCTGGCAGTGTGCTGGGAAGCCATTTCTCCCCCATCTCAGCATAACTGTGACTGCATTTGCTGGGCTTGAATGCCTGCCATGTGTGGAAATGAAGCAACGGCGAGGGTTTCTGCTGGGAAGAGAAATCTGAATAGCAGATGGGAGATAGAAACAGAAAACTTAAATTGTGATATACAGAAATTTTAGACTGTATCATTACAAAGGAATCTTAAAAGTGTTTAAGTGAAAAGCGTTATTTTAGGGAGGGAAGTTAAGTAAGGTCTAGCCAAAGAAGCATGGACAGAGATGAAGAGAATTAGGGTTGGAGAAAAAAAAAATGCTTCCCTCTTTAAGAGATCTAGTTAATGCCCTGTGAAATTTAGTCTCAAAGAGACTAAAGGAGGGGCTATGAGATGGACACAAAGCCATTGGCATAAAAAAGCCTTTTAGAAAGTTAGGTATTGAGCCTGAGACAGGTTTGTGATGGAAGCACACCTTGCTGGGGGTGAGCATGAGAAGGCTACTTCGTGGGAGGATGTGTGCTAACTACAGCCATAGACATTTAGGTTTGACTTAAAACCCTCAATGTGATCCTGAAGGTGTGGGCTTCACCCCTAGTTCTGGGGAATGTGCTTAGAGGGATCCTGTGAGTCTCAGGTAAACAAATGGAGGTGTACAAAGCCATGGTGCTTAGAGTTGTTTAGCATGAGACTCAGGATTGAGTTAGACTTCAGGTTTATAAAGGTTTATATTATTGCTTTATGTGTGTATTTCATCTCAATACTTACCATCACTTCAAAGAAAATTCAAATTCCTAAGTACCAATGCAAGAGAAATCTTACACTTTTTCTTTACTTTCCTAAAATTTCAATGCACTTTCACATTTTCTAACACATTGTAACCCATGACAAAGACCTCTACGCATTTACAATCCACTGTGTTATTCAATGCAAAGCATCTTAACACACATATGTTGAACTTCATGCCATTAGAAACTAGACTACAGTGTTAAATGTTGCATTTTTGTGTTGCAGTGACCACATAGTCTCCTGTATTGCTTCCATTTGTAGTTGGGCAGGCCTTTTTCACTGTCATCCAGACATTTTTCATGTGATTAAGCCTGTAGGCAACATTCCTCACTGTTTTCTTTCATGTAGGAGAAAGAATAAAAAACATACAAGTAGCAACCATTAGAAAGTGGTGTATATCCAACCAGAATTTTTAATTTTCAATTTGAAGCCCAGGAATCCTCTAAGCACAACAAAGCACATTAATATATACTTTAAAAAGATGAAGCAACAAGCCAAGCTCTAACATTATTTCTTAAAGAGTGAGGGACATTATGCCTTAAAGTCTAAATCTTTGCATAATACTCACAGGGATGGTTCACATGGAACATTCCAATAGATACTCATCACTCTCACTAAATAATACACATCACATTACATGACATTACTTCACTTTTAATTCTGATCTTACTTTATCTGTTATCATTTATATATTCTCTGACTAGATTCCATCAAATATTTGTTAAGAGTAGGATTTTATTCTGAAAAGTGCTAATGCTCTGAATCTTTCCAAACTTACTATTATTATCAATCCTAACACTTGCCTGTACTACCACTGACTGGCTCCCTAATCAACTTAGTGGTCTCCAACAATTCATTGATTTACGCCATCCACAAAAAGTTTCTATATACAGAACGTATTTCTTTTGGTTATATGTTTCTTGTGTTCATGCCAGTGCTGGACAAAGTATCTGCATTTTAGGGGTCACAGCCCACCCTCTGCATTAGCCCCAAATACCTGTGAGTTATGAGAGACCCATTCAGGATGTGACATCCTTATACCTCGCCAAACATGCAGATAAACAAAAAGTATCTAAACATAATTGAAATGTTTGATCCTCTTTCATTTAGAAACGTCATCTGAGAGAACCAAATTCCATGCCACAAATATCTACTATCCATATGAGTAACCAGAATGTTGAGAGGTAACACAGGCAGTGGAAACTATCTATTTTAAAATTGTTCATCCCTGGGTCAAATTCAATGAAATGCATTTTAGTTTTTACAAAGTGGGAATAGTCAGGCCTACTTTAAGGGATTGTCGTAAGGACTGGAAACAATATATACATAACTGGTTTGTGGAGAAGAAAGAAACCACCCCCACTTCCTCTCTCACAGTTTTCCAAATTGGATTAAGCTTGATGGGGGGAGAAATTTTGAATTGAGTCACCGGAGAAAATTTTGTTTTGGATCAGGCTGGACTTTCTAATACCTAAAAGTGAAATTACTCAAATACTGAAAACTAATCAGGGGATCCGTGGGGCCTGTGAAAATATCACACAGGAACAGGGCAAAAGCCACGAACAGAACACGTTTTAAGGGTTGCATGTCCTACCAAACCCAGCCTATCCAGGAAATAGGTTTCTAAAGGCAGAGTGCCTTGCCTAATGTCTACAAACACTCCCAGAGGTTTTTATTGTATTTTAGTGGTCCTTCCCATTCCTCTACCCCATAAAAAAGTCCCAACTCCAAGAACCTGATACATTTACTAAAATTAAATACTAACAGCATTCTTGAAATACTGTGAGGGAGAAAAGTAAACCCTAGAACAACTAAGTAACGGAATGGAATGGCGGCAGAGGCCAACAGATGGCAACTGCTCCACATAGTTTAATCTTTCCCCAGCATATAAATGTGGCTGATGAGGCAGAGAAGAACCACAGGGTATTACCAAAAGGTAAGTGGGTTGGGTTTTCTCAGAGCACTCACTGGCTTAAAAGCAAGTCACCCTAGGGCCCTACTTAGAAGCATGCATTGCTGTGTTAGCGATGTATTGTTGTATTACTATGCCAATAGTAGAGACATAGAGTCACTATTTGCACTGGCTCCGGAATCAGGCAGCCTCTGTTTTGAATCCCCTCTCTCCCTCTGGCCAGGTGTGCAACCTTGAGCAAGTTACTTAACTTTCCTGATCTGCCATTTCTGCATCTTTCAAAGAGGGGATAGTGTGTTGGTGTCTTGGCCAAAGGGTATGAGTCTTGCTTTGAGGGCCAAGGTGGGAGGCAACAAGGGAACCTGCAACATGAAGTTGTTGTGGGCATTAAAAAAAATTAGACGGCACCTAGATCTCTGGCCTTTGACAATTATTAATGTGATTATCTTTGAGAAAAGAAACCATATATCATCAATCAGCTACTCACTGATGGTGAATCATGAGGAAGAACAGAATGAGGACTGAATGAGCTCTCAGAAGTAAGGGATTCAAGCTGGCCTCTTGAAAGAATAAAGTGGATCCTACAGAGCTTATGACTTGCTCATATAGAAACAAGTATCCAGATCTCTGCTTCAAATGCTCACCTGAGAAATGTATGATGGTCAGGGCTTTGATATGAATACGACATCATAGATGTCATTTCATATTGACTAGGTATGACACATGGAATGAACCCTGGAAATCATCAGGTCAAGGTTGGACTGAGTCAGTAGTGAAAATGAGATCATGATTTCTGACCTTGACCTTGAGGTTGGCCAGGTTCTCTAACATTGTCAGTGAAATAAAAATGCTCCACCTATCATATCTACCAGGCTTCTGTGTAACTTACTTTAACGGTTACACATCAGGCAGACAGTTGAAACAAATAAGAGCTGTAGTTCTATATTATCTGGAGTTTGAGGTGATAGATACATAATTTGTCTTTAACAACATTTTCGCATTTTTTGAAGCATGTTTTTATGTGCACCCTAACTTTTTATGCTGGAACAAATACTTATATAACCTTGCTTTGAAATTTGGCAGATTCTTGAGAGAGATTTGGCATAAAATATTATCACATTCAGCATAGCTCAGGAAGTCCAAAATCACCAAAAAGGGAATGATAGTTGAAGAGAAATGTGTCTTTTCCTTAGATGTTGAACACAAATCACTTATGTCTTTTTGCAAATTTTTTTTTTGGTTAAATTATATCTGAGCCAAGGCTTAAAAAAATTTTTTTTTAAATCCATCCTTTGGAAAACATCCTTATTTTAAGAAGCGTATGTAGGCATAGAAGAGAGGGCTTCAACACTGCTGACTTTTCCAAAGTGCCTATGAATAGGGATGGGGGTGGTGCTAAGGCCTCTAAAATTATATGTCTATTGTTTGGATATGGGTGTGGTAGTAGTGTTGGTGGAAAAGAAAAGGACAATAGCTATTATCAGATTCTCCAAAGGTTTCAATGATTGTCCTTCTCCCCTCTGAAAAACCGGTTCTGAGAATATGGAGTGAGGCGTGAAGCTGATTTGTAGATGTGTGCATCAGTGGGAATAGTCATGCAGATGGTGAAAATGGTTGAGTGCTACCTCTTTCCCTGATCTTCAAAACAAAAGAGAATGTGGAAAAGAAAAAAAAATAAACCTTAAACTATTCGGCAGTCTCCAAATTAACCCTCAGCAAAAGCATTGGTTAAAGAAAAGAAATTTGAAGAGTTCATCTGTGATGACTACTGGGTGAAGACTTTGGGTTGGCTCAGGCCTTGATTCTACCTGTTTGGGTAATGTTTAGAATCGTGACAGATTCCAGTGCTACCACCAACCATGGATCACACTTACATGTGTCATTCATTTAATCCTTTTAACTCTGTGGAGTTAGTATTGTCAGATCTGTTTTACAGATGAAAAAAACCAAAGCACAGAGAACATAATTGACTTGTTCAAGGTCTATTTAAAAACTAGTCATCAATGGAGCTGGTATGTGACCCCAGCTATACCAGCGCACCTAAACTCCTAAGTTTATTGCCTCCAGGGAGGCAGTGGCTGACCTGGGATCTTGCATTTATACCATTACCATTAGTTTTGTTTTATATTTGGGGCTGAGGGAGGTTGTTGGCAAGTTGTGACCTGAGCCCATCCCTCTGTGCTCTCCGTGATATGCTGTATAGTCTCTGAGTGTGGTCTGGGTCGACCTGGGCAGCAGGCTGTATGAACATGGGGTTGTATCTCAACAGAGGAATTTTCTCTATTTTCTTCAAGGGGAAATGATACCGTATGTGATCCCATCCCCATTTGGGATGGGGATTTGATTTCAATAGCATCCAAGGATACATTTGAAAGTCATCAGTTGCTTGTTAACCATAGTTAAAAAACTATTCACATAATTAAGTCTCACATTGTGAGACAGATTGTGGAAAAAAATACTAAGCAATTTGCTGTTGACTAAATTATTCCCCCTCCTAAATTCATATGTGGAAGTCCTAATTCCCAACGTAATAGTATTTGGAGATGAAGCCTCTGGGAGGTAATTAGGTCATAAAGATGGATCCCTAAAGATGGGATGAATGCCCTATTTAGAAGAGACCTTTTCTCTGACTCCCTGTTATCTAAGGACATGCAAGAAGATGGCCACGTGCAACTATAAACCAGGAAGAGAACACTCTCCAAGTACTGAACCAGCTGGTAACCTAGCAGACTGACCTTGGACTTCTAAGCCTTCAGAACCATAAGAAAGAAATGTCTGTTTAAGTCACCCCATCTATGAAAGAAAAAATATTACAACTGAGAAGCAGGAGCCCCTCATTCTCCTTCTGGTTTAGACATTAGCAGGGCTGACTTCCACCTCTTGGGACCTTCCTTCCTTCCTTCCTTCCTTCCTTCCTTCCTTCTTTCCTTCCTCCCTTCCTTCTTTCCTTTTCAGTTAATTAAGTTTTTTCTTTCTTTCTTTTTTTTTTTTAAACCTAGGGTATAATAAAATCAGTACTAGAGCCCTTTCTTCTGGACAAATCTCTTAGTCTTTCCTATAGTAGGCTCCTAAGCAATCCTCTAAGCCTCACCTCTCACATAAAATAGTGAGTGGCAAGTCTTTCTCATTTGTGACTTATAATTTTTAAGTGGTCAATATCTAGTATTTTTAGTATTTTCACTTTTGAGTAAGAAAAAAAGCATTTTGGTCTATTAATTCACTCACTTGCTTCTGGAGGACATTAACCAACTCTGCTATTACAAAGAGTGTCATCAATATCTTGAGTTGTGAACTTCTCCTCCAGGGCTTTGAACTCACCCAAGTACAACAGAAACTGCTTTATGGCAGGATCACATTGTATAAGCACTCCCTTCACGACATTGACCATCTTTCCCCAGTGAAAAGGTGCTGATAACCTCAAGAGTGCTCTACACACAGACCAGCTGGGTCTGGGCATTGCCGACAGCATGCCAGCTATAGTGTTTCCATTTGTGAACTAGTATTAATATGTTAAACTAGATACTCAGAGGTTTCTAAGATTTGATGACCCTGTGACTCAACTCTGATTAGATCTCATAACTATATGCTTTAATGTAGACTCAGAAGGTATGATTTTGTAAAGTCTTATCATCCTCTCCTTATTGTGTACTAGGCTGTGGGAGTTATTAAAACTGTTAGTTGAATTTTAATAATGATTTTGTGGATCACTAACTGCCAGAGAAATTTTAAGTTATTTTGAAGATAATTAACTAGAATTCCAATCTGGTATTAAAGTCTACTTTAAAACTAGATTCTCAATTTATCTCCTATGATCCTAACCTCCTACCCCCACATTCAAGCTGCAAATAAATTCTAGATAGTGTGAGCCATTTCTTTGCAAGCTAATTTCTCCCTTTATTTATATCTGAGATTCAGGTCAATTTGTTCCACTTAACGTTCTGATCATTTTTCTCTAAAGAGGAAAGGAGGAAAGATGACTTAGCACAGTCAGACTGTTAATATATGCAATTGCAATAAAAAACAATGAAACTGCACCACTGGACTATAACAGTAATTTCAGGACATGCCTGGGTAAACGATGATATATTCTGACAGCATCTACAATGGGGCTATTTCTACGTAAGCCAGTCTCTCCCCATAGTCTGCATCCATGTTACAGGAATCAAAACTGTTTCTTTTAAAATAAGTTTCACCTGATTTTAAATCCAACAGAAGAAGAAGACTGATAATTTAAAAATCCATATAATATGCATGGAATATTATCACTGTAAAGTAAGTGTTGAGAAACTAGGAGAGGGGTTAGGCCAGGTTAAAATAAACACAATTCAAATGTACCCAAGGAAATTTACCCTGGAATTATTAAAAGTATATTTTTAAAATGCTAAGGACTCTCCTTACAAGCTTTTGGTAATATGGAACAATATACCAAATGGGGCTGCTGTGAGCATTTAATGATACAATGAAACAATGATATAATACATATAAAATTCTTAGAGAAGTGGCTGGCATATAGCAAATTGTTAGAAAACGAAATGTATTTTATCTGTTAGGAATTTTTTCTTTTATTTGCTGTTTTTGGCAGGGGCTCGGTTTGAACCTGCCACCTCCAGCATATGGGTCTGGTGCCCTACACCTTTGAGCCACAGGTGCTGCCCTCTGTTATGAATTTTTTGGCTCCATATAACAGGCACACAAAAGCTTACCTATATGAGTACAGTACTTTTCCTAGGCAACAAAAATTTAGGGTAAGCAGCCCAGGACTGGTAGGGAGGTCCTGGGTTCTCTCCGTCTTCTATTTGGCTTTGGTCCCGCTGCTTTCAAGGATGACTCCTCCACATCCCAGCCTCACAGCCCTATCCCAGGAAGAGAATAAAGCCACAGCATGGATGCAATGCAGCAGCTATGTTTGCCCTTTGCTTTCCTTAATTCAGTAACAAAATAGGATTCCCAGAAGTCAGCATAGCAGACCTCTGGTAATGTTTCACTTGCTAGAACTCAGTCATGTAAATCTACATCTCTGTAAAGACAGCTGAGAAATCAAACTTTGTAACTGGGCGCACAGCTACATGCAATAAAATATGCCCCCATGTTAGGGCCATTGTATAAAACCAATTTTCATTTGTTCCCAATCAATACTGTAGTTCTGCAGATAAAGAGGAGGGTGAAAGGATATTGGGATAGCAACCCAGAGTGTCTGCCACAGCTATCAAAATGACGCATTTACACATCACATAGTCGATCTAAAGCATCAGATAATTATGTTTTCTAATACTAATGGGAATTGCTTGTTTCCCTGGAACAAAATGCTAAAAGGTGCAGCTTCAATCACACAAATCTTTGGTCTGACGTTCCACGCACGTCATCCCTTTGCTGCTATTTTCATGTCTCTGTTCAGTTTTGCAGCACCATAAATCATCTCCATTATCCTCTGAGTCAGCTCCCATGTAATTAACTTCACATTCATCATCTGTCTTCAGAGAAGTTGCAGTTTCTTTCTGGGGAAAATGCAAGCCTTCCTGCTCCTACCTCAGCTCAGGCCTTCTGTTGATTTTTCACTTAAATATCTGCCCTGTGTATGAACAGCAGTCCCTGCCTCAAAATGTGGTTATATGGCTACGTGGTTGGCCTAGGGTGATGCTCCAAAGTCTTTGGTATGTGGACCAGCATCATCTGGGAGCTTGTTAGAAACTCAAGTTCTTATACCTGCCTGCCGTGGTCCTCTACAGTCAGAATCTGTGGGAGTAAGGCTTAAGGCTCTCGTAGTTTGCCAAATGCCCCAGGTGATTATCATTCATACTCAAGTTTGAGAAAGACTGTTTTTGTCCCTCACAGTGGTTTTCAGTATATCTGTACCTTAAACGCTCGGCAGAAGTAGAGACACACACTGCAGGCTACTCACACAGAGTAATAGCTTGTTCACCTTTTCTGTTAATGACAATTTACAAGCAGACAATGCTTTAAATATTTTTGGTACAATTGCAAATGGACAAAGCATAGCTGATGGGGGGAAACATGCACTTACAAACATAATAAAGTGAATTCAATTATATTGGGCTGTACTGATTTCCTCAGGGACAGTAAATATGACACTACACAATCCCTAACCAAATAATCATAGCTGCCTACTTATTATTTCACCCTCTCCACGTGTTGGAAGCTGCCAGAAGCAGCTTAATTAAAATATAGTATAGCCCATCCTCTTTTCATAAAAATCTACTGAACAAACAGAAGAATTTGCAATGCAATAATTAAAAGGGTTCTTTGTATCTCTCAGGAATTTAGTGCAGGGTGTTGGCCTTCATGGTCCCCAGTACATATGCAGATTTCCCATTAATTTCTTCATTCTAAAATTTATAGAATGGGTGAAGTAGCTCATTTGCTTAATCGTAGCACTTTCGGAGGCCAAGATAGGTGGATTGCTTGAGCCCTGGAGTTTGAGACCAGCCTAAGCAAGAGCGAGAGACTCTGTATCTACTAAAAAATGGAAAAACTAGGCTGGCATTGTGGCAGGCACCTGTAGTCCCAGCTACTCGGGAGGCTGAGGCAAAAGAATTGCTCAAGCCTAAGAGTTTGAAGTTGCTATGAGCTATGATGATACCACAGTACTCAATCCAGGGCAACAGAGTGAGACTCTGTTTCAAAAAATTCTAGAAGTGTAGTATTATATGACTTCATGAGGTTTCAGAGAAAATAAGCTTATCAAAGGTCTATTCCTAAATGCATGAAATAAAATTAAATGTCTTTTGTTTATCCTTTTATTGATTCTAAAATACATTTATGGAAGGCAATAGGATTCTACCATGAAGATATAAAATGAGTAATACAGAGATTGACTGACTCAAGGAGAAGCAGTCTCAGTACTTGCAACGAGAAGATGATTTTTCCAAAATAAGAATTATCAAGAAATTGATCAAATAAGAATGAAATGAAAGCACATAAGTTCAAGAGCATTTAATGGACCACTTTTTATACCAATTCTCTTTGAAATTACTGGTACCATTCTTTGGGAATAACAAACACCATTCTATTTCCTGGTGGGGCCCGAGCTTTGAGGTATTCTGATCAGGATAGACCTATAGCAGCTAATTTCTCAGTAGAACAACTTAAAAGAAATAACTAGGAGGCAAGATGGCT
Source organism: Galagoides demidoff (assembly GCA_963574575.1). NCBI lineage: Eukaryota > Metazoa > Chordata > Mammalia > Primates > Galagidae > Galagoides > Galagoides demidoff. The sequence continues at coordinate 38,723 of CAUYQV010141526.1, forward strand.
GACCAAAGACATTATTTACCAGACCATCCTAGAGGCAAAGAAAGGTTTCAGACAAAGGAGAAAGGACAAAGAGCTCAGGTATAGTTCAGAGGAAATACTACAGCCTGCTGGGGACCTCATGGAGAAAAATTGTGAAGCAGAGAAGGAAGAGGAACAAGGAAGAAAAAAAAGATATTGGTGAGGATCGAACCCAGAGAGGCTCAGAGCCCAGTGAAGGGATGAGGAGGATCCCTTTCTCCTTCCCATACTCCTTCATTGATCACCAGCCTACTAAGCTTACTTGGAAGCCTTTGCACCCCTATGAGCCCAAGCACTACAGCAACCATAGAATTGTAGACAGAACTTGCCTGATCCCACAGCTTGGACATTCCATGCAGGGTCCCCTCCAAGGAGAGTGACCTGAGAGGCTGCAGAGTGGCTTTCTTCCATTTATCCTACTTTTCCCCTACCCATTGCAGCCAGGAGAGCAGTTTGAGTTGAGAATTTGGTGAGTGGCCACCTCTCCCCAGCTGGCATGTCCTCTAGTTGACCTATGCACAGATAGTGGGGCCCAGGCCTTTCCCCTTGAAGACCTGCACTAGACCTAGGGTACACGGTTTGGAAGCTCCACCCACTGGCACTTCCTATAAGATGCACAGCAGTGGGTTAGACATGCAGACCAGATCCTTCACCTCCCAGTCTTGTGCAGGTTGGGGGATTCAGGGTGATGATTTGGGAGCTTGACTCAGGAGGCAAGGGAGTCCCCATGGGCAGAACTGATGAGCGAATACAGTGGGGGTTTGAGATGCAGAGATCTGAGGGAGCACCCCCCCCCCGGAAAGCCACACTATTGGACTAGGGAGGGTCCTCTAGCAGGGAAGATCCCAGTCCATGGCTCCATAGCAAGTGAGTGCAGCACATTTACTCATACTAGCCAGTGAGGAATTGTGACCCCTTCATCACTAAAAAATATTCCATACAGTAAGAAGGAGGAAATCCTCCCTAACTCATTCTATGAAGCAGTGTTACCTTGATACCAAAGCTAGGAAAGGATATAACATCAAAAGAAAACTATAGACCAATATTCCTTATGAATATATGTAGTAGATGCAAAAATCCTCAATAAAATTCCAGCAAACTGAATTCAACAGCACAGTAAAAATAAACAAATAAGCCACTAGGACCAAGTGGGCTTTATCCCAGGGATGCAAGGATCATTTGTCACATGTTAAACAATAAATATGATTCACCAAATTAACAAAAGCAAAAACAAAGATCATATGAGCATCTCTATAGATGCAGAAAAAGCATATGACAAAATCTAGTACCCCTTCATGATCAAAACCCAAAACAAACTAGGAGGAGAAGGAACATATTTCCTATATGTTATTTCATGTAAAGGCCCTATGTGATAAACCCACAGCCAACATCACACTGAATGGGGAAAAGTTGAAAACATTCCCCCTAAGAACAGGACTGAGACAAGGATGTCCTTTGTCACTTCCATTCAGTATAGTGCTAGAAGTCTTAGCCAGAGCAATCAGGCATAAATAAAATCATGTATCTGGAAAACCTGAAAGATTCCACCAGAGTATCTTGGAATTGATAAATAAATTCAGCAAAGTCTCAGGATAAAAAATCAATGGACATAAACCAATAACTGTTGAGCCGAGACTCAAATAAAAGACTCGATACCACTCACGATATCTACAAAGAAAATAAAATACCTAGGAATATATAATACATAACCAAAGAGGTGAAAGATCTCTACAAGAGGAACTACCAAACTCTGAGGAAAGAAATCTCAGAGGATACAGACAAATAGAAAAACATATCATGCTCATGGATAGGTAGAATCAGCATTGTTAAAATGTCTGTACTACCCCTACAAATCACCCAAAGTGATTTACAAAGTCAATGTAATCCCCATCAAATTAACAATGTCATACTTCACAGTTGTAGAGAAACTTCATTTGGAACCAGAAAAAAGCCTAAACAGTCAAAGCAATCTTCATCAAAAAGAACAAATCTGGAGGTATCACATTACCAGACTGCAAAGTATACTACAAGTCTGGTCACCCAAACAACATAGTATTGATACAAAAATAGAGACATAGACTAATGGAACAAAACAGAGAACCCAGATATAAAACCATCGATCTACAACTAACTGATCTTTGACAAGGCAAACAACAATGTACACTGAGGAAAAGAAACCCCATTTAATAAAAGGTTCTGGGAAAATCAGATAGCCACACACAGAAGAATGAAATACAACCTCTACCAGTCACCACTTCCAAAAATTAATTCAAGATGGATAGAAGACTTAAATCTAAGGCATGAAACCATGGGAATTCTAGAGGAAAATGTAGGAGAAACTCTTCTGAATATAGGTCTAGGCAAAGAATTTATGACTAAGACCCCAGGGGCAATCATGGAATCAAGAAAAACTAATAAATGGAATTTGATTAAACTAAAAAGTTTCTACACAGCTGAGGAAATGATCAACAGAGACAACATACGGAATGGGAGAAAATATTCTCAAGTTATACATCCCATAAAGAGCGAATATCCAGAATTTACAAAGAACTGAAGCAAATCAGCAAGGAAAACAAAATGTGAAAAAGTGGACAAAAGACATGAGCAGAAGCTTCTCAGAAGATAAATGGCCAAAAGCAAAAATGTCATTAATCATCAGGGAAATGCAATTAAAACTACTCTGAGAGATCACCTTACCCCAGTTAGGCGGGATTTTATTTAAATGTCCAAAACAACAGATGTTGGCATAAATGCAGAGAGAAGGGAATGCTTATACACAGTTGGTAGGACTGCAATTTAGTACAACCCCTATGACAACCCGTATGGAAATTCATCAAAGAACTAAAATTGACCTATCATTTGATCTGGCAATCCCACTATTGGGTGTCTACTCAAAAGAGAAGATTTGTTTCATCAAAAGGACACCTGCACCCAAATGTTTATTACAGCACAATTCACAAAGTGGAATCAACCCAAGTGCCCATCAATATATGAATGGATTAATAAAATGTGGTATATGTATATCATGGAATACAACTCAGCCAAAAAAAAAAAAAAAAGATGAATATCTTTTGCAACAATCTGGATAGAACTGGAGACCATTCTCCTAAGTGAAGTATCTCAAGAATGGAAAAACAAACACCACATGTACTCATGTATTAAATTAGAACTAACCAATGAACACACATGCGCACAGAGGGGAGTAAAACTCAGTGGAACTCAAGCAGGGGAGGAGAAGGGGGAGGGGAAAGGGAAAATCTACTTAATAGGTACAATGAACACTATTTGAGAAATTGGTAGTTATATCTCAGACTCAAGCATTACAGAAGGGATGCATATATCCTAAAAGATCTGTAGCCCCTTTAATATTTTGAAGTAAAAATAAAAAGCAAAAGTTCCACACAATAACATCCTTAAAGGGGAAAAAAAAAGAAAAATTAGTGAAATAAATACAAGAAAAACTTTTATGAAAATAAATTATTTTTCATCCTTTTTTTAAAATTTAAACTTTTATTGTCTGGGATTCATTGAAGGTACAAAGAATTAGGTTACACTGATTACAGTTGTTAGGTAAAGTCCCTGTTATAATTGTGTCCCACCCCCAAGAGATGTGCCAAGTACCGTAACCCCCATCCCCCTTCCTCTCCCCATCCCTCATTCCTCTACCCCCTCCCCTTGTATTAGATCATCTATTGCCTTCATATTAGAATTGAGTAGATTGGATTCTTGCTTCTCCATTCTTATGATGCTTTACTAAGAAAGAATGTATTCCACCTCCATCCAGACTGACACAAAAGATGTTTGTAAAGTCTCCATCTCTTTTAATGTCTGAATAGTATTCCATGGTATACATATACCACAGCTATTTTTCATTCTTAAAAAAATAAATAACTAAAAAGTTATTGCAACTGAAAACATTTGCCACCAAATTTGTCTACAAAAGTTTTTCCTTAGATCAAACTCACACAT